>JAIUND010001964.1:0-27587 GCA_034699125.1 Gisinianus flammeolus | reverse complement strand
CTATAGAGAAGATAGCTCTATAGGTATTAGGGATAGGCAACCCTAATAACATGTCCCGTACTTATGGGTATTTCAACAACAATTCACAGAGCCAGACATGATTAGTTGTGCTCAGAGTGTATAGTTAAAGTGTTACCTCAACCGTCCCATACAACCTGTCTGGTCGCTTGACTCGCTTGTTCATAAACTCGCTTATCTCGCTAAACCAAATGACACAACTTAATAAGCTACATATATCTGTATAGGTATGCGGTTTTGCTCTCTTTTGTTTTTATGCCTCTCTCTTGTGACTTTGTAAGATTGAATAATACAGTTTTTCAAATTCAAGTAGAAAGTGTATAGTCGGCAATGAAATGGTTTCATCTTTCATCATATAAAGTGAAGAAGAAATTTTAAATTATTTTCAGTTTTTAATGTGTACATATATAACGAAATAACTACAGTATAATTCAGTAAGTTGTACTTAATAAAAGTACTGCTTACTCATTTTGTAACTAGTCGTTTTGAATAGGGATTGTGTGAAAATGTGTGGAAGTAAGTGAAACCAAGCATTTTCACCAATTCTGTATACATATATATACTCAAGTAAATATTCTTTATAACTTGCCATAATGCGGATTGAAAGGAAAAGAAAGGCGTTTAAATATTGTATTGGCTGTTTTGACATTTGTACATAGGATTGAGTTGCTGTGCCTTTCTTATAAACTTTACTGTGATGCTCATCTTTGCCGTGATTGCCATATTGATTTGGCTAATTGAAACTCCTCTAGCTTATGCCACATATCAATTTTTTTTGCAATCCCAGCCATACGTGTGGCTATCATCTTACAACTTACTTGTTGCGGACTTTCCCCAGCTGACAAATTAAGTCAGTCAAAACACTGGCCAACTTTTAAACTAGGAGACCAATCCCCATCATCAGTGTAAATCTTATAATTACTAATTCACTTATGTCACCTACGAAATTATTCATATTTGTAAAATTAAACCAAATGTCAAGTGTTTTTGTCTTTATGTATCTATGTGCTCCAATGAATCGTATAGGTCCTTGCATTTGTAATTAGAGGATGTATAACGGAAATAAGTTAATGCGCAGTATATCTCACGCAGATACATGAACTGACGGAATTTCAAGTTATTCACTTATGTGGTGTAGAGAATACACACACTCGAAATTTTAAAACCTCGGAAAAACGTCAAGGGAAAAACATTTTGACGTCACTTTTTTTAACCCCATTCAGAGGATACCGAACTGGGATTCACAAAAGTCTAGTGAGAATATGTGGTGATCCTATATACTGTGTCGTGTGCAGGGGTCAGACAGGTCAAGTTGATTTGGCTTGGGTAGGTTGGGCTTGAAAGATGACATTTCGAGAAAATGAACTTATGTGGCAACAAAGTGGAAAAACTCTGGGAAATCCGGATACAGGGTCAAAACGTGTATATGTGTCACAGAGGACAGAGGTCAAACTAGTTTGTGAATGTAGCCAATACCCTGTATGTTTGCACATGTTGATGGGAAAAATTCCCAACTTTTTAGTTTTCAAAAACAAATTTCCTTTCAGCTTTTTGACTCTGAGTTACATTTTGCCATCTTAATTTTAATGTACTTATAGTTGACCAACTCCGTTGTGACTTCTAGCAGTAAGAGAGGATAAGACGTAGTGTATTGTGAATATCAAGAATGGGCCATATTCTCAAAGGCTTAGAGACAGGAGGAGGGAACATTCAAAAAATGCGAGTTCAGAAACGAGCGACATTCCTAAATTTGGACATTTTATTTGAAGCCCTTCGAGTCCCAAAGGTCACATCACACATTCACTAAACGTGTTGCTGGCTGCATGCAAGATTAATAAAATTATTTTCCTTCTGGTATTCCTGATTCTGAGTGGAAATGATTTGCACGATTCATTTGGCCATATAGATATAGGTACGCATTACAATTTATGTACATTTTAAGTTTTGACGTCTTTTTTCAATAAAAATTATTAATGTATTCCGCACGTCTTCCGCACGTCTTCCATAGCCCCAAAATCTTGAGATTCGAAATTCGTTCAGATCAGTACCTAATGTACCTATATATAATAAAGTATGACTCAACTTATTTAAATAAATATTCACGTGTGTGGAGGAATTTCCAGTGGATGAGGTTACTTTTGCTACCCTCAGCTCATATTTACATTATCAATACGTAATAGACATTTAAAGAATTGGAAAAACATGTGATGTGATAATCATTGGTTCTCGTATTTCATAAGATGTTTATTACCTCGCTAAATTTAAGCCCCTACTAATCATTCTCGTTTGATTTGCAATGAACAAATTAGCACTATACTTAATTAACGTTAATTTCTATTTGGTCGTTACATATAATAATAGAATTATAGACAAGTGTCACTGTCTGTCTGTGGTCATGGTCATGTTTTATGGAGAGTTTAAACATTATATTAGAAAAGGTAAAAGGATTTTCTATATTTGGACACTGAACTTTTTTTAAATCACACTGTCAAAATATATCCACACTCATAATTGTTACCGCATATATAGGTAAATATTTTTCTCTCACATCATATGTTCATATAGTGGCATGCCTATATATACGTACTAATATATATGAAATCATTACAGAAATATTTATATTGTGAACATGTTGAAAAAAAATATATATGATAGTTACAAGCCCATGTCCCATGTGTATTCAACAATGTACTAATTAATTGAATTGAAGAGGCACTTACACATACTTTATATTTACTATTCACTATTTACTCGGTGTTTTACCACTTATATAATACAATGTGCATACATGAATCCGAATCCGAAAGCGCATCTGTACATAAAAAAAATAGAATAAAAAAGCTATATTATATAGAATGTACCTACAACTACATACAGATGCAGAAATAAGTAAAACAAAGCAATATAAGTTGAACAAGGGTGTGATTTTGCGAATTCATCTTGTTTTGTGAATCAGCATATTTTAGTATCTATCCATATTACATTTATCATATATGACGGTGATGATAGAGTCATATGTACAGTGTGTATACTCACAAAATGCATATTATTAAGTGCAATAAAAAGACAAAGAAGAGAAAAATATTTTTACTAATTAAGCACTCTCACGACTACAAAGAATTGCTACCAAAACTCATTTGAATATTGAATGAATTATACATATAAATAGATATATATATTGATACTTGACAAACTCTGAAATATGTTTGTTTTTGTGTGGAATTATTATTACAATTTTTTTTAAATTGGGAGGAAAGAAATGTATATTTATTAAATAAAGATATATGAATGCATATAGTCTTAGTTTTAAGATCAAGGCCAGAATTGGATTTTCGGTTTCCACCTCCACTGAAAATTGTGCTCACTGCTCACATAAGTACATATATATATATATTTGAAAATTCTACAAAGAATTTGTCTTTGAGGAAATCCGAGACTTTATATACGTATATTTACATGTATAGTCAATGAGTGGACATAAGGAATGAAATGCAATTAAAAACTGAGGAACCACTGAATGACAAATCTGAATTGAATGTAATATTTATTTGAGGTTAGGTTAGACCGGAAAGTCGATGTGTGACACACACAAGAAATGGGGTTTTTGTGGTCTAATGTATATATGTACCAATACAACTTCATACAGAATTAATTTTTTAAGTATGTCATTGCAAAAATTTTCGTATGATTTATGGAAAATATCATGTACGTATTTACATAAATGTATATAAAATAGTTGAGGAAAACTGTTAATTTTTCTTGAGACAGGTCTATCTATATGGGCTCAAGGTTTCCGATAGTGATGTTTTTCAACTTGCCCCTCTCCTCATCTTATAGCCGTTTAATAGAATACATGTACAATATGTAGATAGTATATTATTTAATCATGTAATGTGAACATAAATACTTATACCATACCTATATACATACTAGTATAGATATTTACTTTTACATGCAAAATGTATTTCAATTAAAATGCGTTCAAATAATTTTTACCCAATTATTTATTGTGGTTCAGTATACGAGAATATAAGATCGTAATACTCGTACAAATAGAGGGAATTGTTTTTAATCCATAAAAACGTTTTTATGGAGTCTATAGTTTACAAACTTTATTGTATACTGCGAATGCCAGTTCAAATTTATGATTTACTATAAGTATGTACTTATATATATTGAGTATAAATTATATGTATAATGACGACGCAATGAGGTAGATACGTACTTAATGGATCATTCCCAAAGTAGATTTCATAAAAGTCTAAGTTGAAAATCAATGCTCAAGTATTAAAATGACTATCTGTATTTAATCTGACGCACACACACATGGATCATAATTTTTTTTATTCTCTCTTTAATCTCTCCTCTCTCGTAACATGCATAGTATATATGTACACCACAATGATTCGGCACGCAGCTATATACACCACAAGTGCAGGAAATATAAATATAAATATAACTATATAGTATAAACATATTGTATAGACTCGGTATGCTCATATATTTTTGGAAAATATGAGAGAGAAAAAGTGATGGACTAAATAAGTGGACGTATTTAATAACTCATTACTCATGTCGTCATACAAAAAATATCAAAAAAGGAGGTATGTACATACGTATATGTGTAATGTCAACTGTCGCTGAAAAATGGAGAGATGTGAGACAAAAAAAAATTGAGCAATGAGAGTGCACATAAATCAGTTCAGATTTGATTGTACACTATTTGGATATCTGTATTTAAATATACGAAGTTCATAGATGTAATGAACAATGTTCATTGAACATCCAAAATATTATGTCAGGCTCAAGCACATGGTCAACTATAATCAATTTTAGAGTTTGGCCGTTCGTTTTGGTCTGGTCAATGCCACCCATATGTATACACTATTATGTAAACGTCATTTTGTTGTGTAATTGTGCAACATGGATGCATAAAAATAAATATAAATACATTTAGTTACATATTGTCCATATTATACTATATTAGAGTTGACTTTTTAAACAATTCTTTTCATAAATATGTACTTACTTACCTATAAAGTGTGTGTGTGAATATGAATAAGTGGAAAATAGCTAAGATTCTTCAGCTTTTATGTTGTATATATAGTAAACCGGAAATGCACTCTGAGAATTAAGGAAAGGCGTCAAGAGCCAATCGATTATTGTCCTTTAAGTGTATATAGAGATAGAGAAGGATACTCTTTGTATGAGAAAAAACCAAACAAAAGTTGAAATGATTGTTGACAGCATATACACACAGTAGAAATAATTAAATACAGTAATTATTCTTTATATTGATATATATAATTACATACAAGTGCGATGTGCGTTACTACTACTATTATAAAGTGAAAGTGCATATATCAGTAGGTGCATACGCTGAGGAGAGAGTATGAAAGAATTGAATAATAATAAAAAAATATGAAAATCATACAAGAATGTAAAAAAAATTTTAAGGTCATCGTCCAGTCAATACATAAGGAATGAGAACTAGTAAAAATTGCAGAAGGAAACTGCTGCATTATGCCAAAATTGATTCAGAATTAAGATTAAAATTCAGGACCTTGAAATGGCGAATGGCAACGAGACGAGAGGTTTCCAAATCTCTCTCATGCATTTACAATGCTAACGTGCATACATTTGGGTATTACTGATTATGTAATCTGTAATGTACAACGACAGCGGATGATTGAAAAGAAGATAGAAGTTAAGTTAAGAAGTTAAAAAGGAGATGACGGAAAAATAAAGGTAGCCCTGACCTCCTTTCAAATGAATTTACAATAAGTATGGGTATATTTACCTTTAAGGTACTTACATATTTGCACATGGAACTCAGCCACAAGTTATTAAATATTGCACACTATTTTCATACAAATGCACTTTCGTCTGAGAATACTTACGTAAAACCCTTCCATAGCCCCACATGATCTATTCCATAGTACATTTACTCACATGCATGAAATGAATGATATTAATTATTGTCGTAAGCGCTGGAAATTTGATTATATAATTAAAACATACTTGGTTTGTAATCATGTACGGCGCAAAATGGATGCTACAAATCAATGAATGAAAACAAGAAATTTTTTAAAATCTTCTTTATTTGTCAAAATCTTATCCTGGGATAAAACAAAGATCAAACAAATATATCATGTAGTCGAGATGTAGACAACTACTCAGATATAGAAAAAAATAACATGAATCTTTTAGTCAAAGAGACCAAAGCCCATGTCATCGTCCTCTTCTTCTTCGGATTCCTTCTTTTCCTCTTTCTTGGATTCCTTGGCTGGAGATGCCGAGGCAGCAGCAGCTGCTGGAGCAGCAGAGGCGAATTTACTTGGATCCTAACCATAAAATGAAAATCAGTATGTAGTATTTGTACTTATTTACACACACAAGTAAGTAGGTATGTATTAACCTTATATTGAAACATATTTCAAATAATATAAAATGACATGTCATCATATTTACTAACAATATAGGTGCAACTTTTAAAAACTTTTTTTTCGTTAATTCTCATACTTTGATAAATTCCTTGACGGTCTCAGCCTCTTTGAAAGTAATTTCCGTTACAGCAGCCACAGCCAAAAGATTTTTAAATCCGTTGATGACGGAATGAGGAACTGAAGCAACAGTTGGATAACCAATTTCCAAAGAAACGGCAGCAACGTTACGAACTCCAGCTAAAAATCGGGCACGCAAATCTTCTGGTCTAATATCCAAAATCTTGGGCTCAAAAATGGTACCGGAATCGTAAACCATTTCAACCTGTCCAAGGGAAATCAAGAAAATAAAACTTTGTACATCAATTCCCCATACATGCATATAAACATATTTAGTAAAGAAAATTGCAAAAAATTATGACAATGAACTCACCACTAAACCGTATGAAAAGGGAGAGATGTTTAACATGTTCAAAAGAGTGGCTTCTGAAGCTCCAACACGTTCACCTTCCTAGTATTACACAATAAAAAGGAACAAGAGAAATCGAAATTAAATTAAAGTAAAGCAAATCTTCCAATAAAATCAAATGATGCAAGTAGATGCGTGTGGGTGTTTGTACCTTCAAAATGTGAACATCGTTGATCATTTCAATAGATCCCTTGGAAATCTTTGTTGGTATAGCCAATGCTTGGAAGAAAGATGTTTTCTCAGGTCCCAAACCAGTGTTCTGAGCTGGCAATATGACATCCGTAGGTGCTAAAGCACCGGGTTTAGCTGGAGCTTGAACCTTGTTGGCCAAAAGTTTCTCACGGACTTCCGTCAATTCTGCGGCTGTGAAGACGAATCCTACATTGCCTCGGATGTATGGCAACAATCTAAAACAAAAAAAAAACAAGAAAATGTTTTTATTATTTACATTCATCAACATCATCTGTATACATTGCATACTTATATTGCTCGCATGTATTACTTTTCCAAAGCTGGGTTGTTCTCAATATGACCCTTGATAGCTTTCCTCATCATGGTGTTCTTCCCCATGAGCACAGCAGCTGTTCCACGAAGACCAATTCGGATTTGTTGCATTTGTTTGGATCCGACATTGTCAGCTCCGACAATGAAACACTTTGGATATTCATCCAAATACTGGACCAACCGGGTGAAATAGTTGGCTTTCCATGTTGCCTTGTCTTCCCGACCCATCTTAAATGTGTGAGGGGATTATTTTTTAAAGACTACAAAAAGTAAATAAATATAATTGAATTCAATTAATAAAAATTCCCGAAATATTGATACAATAACTTTTTTAAACACTGTATACATAGCACAATACAACTCTCCCGACTCTCCGCATATGCAAAGGAGTCAAAGTCAAAATCCCATGCCGTACGGTACTTTTTCATGCCCACAGACGACTTTTCAATTTCATAAAAAACACATTTCCATGAGGAAATTTCCAAATAAAATATATACTAAAATGTAGAGCGTAATTTCCTGAACAAAACTAACTACGTTTCACAATTTAATTGTAATTAACAATGACTTACCTCTGGCAAAAATAACGAGAATAAAAAATGTTGGCTTGCACGAGTGATTCGCAATTGCCTATATGAAGAAGACACGCTGAGAAATCCAAGATGGGTTTTTTCATTGGTGGGATCTGTGGAGTAAGTGTGCAACTATCTCGTGCATGCCGTTGTGGGAAAGTATGAAAGTATGAAATGTGGAGGGATTTGGCCGAGATGAAATTCAAAATTAGGAGACATAGAGTGACTGAACCGAGTATTACTAATAAATACCTATTGTTTAATAAATGAAGTTGTCGATCCAAAAAAGAGGGACCGACTACTACTTTCTAGATTCAGTGTTGGAACCACTCCACTACATTTTGTAGTGGAGTTTTGAGTAGTGGAAAAAGTAGTGGTAGTGGAAAATTATATTTTCAAAATATAGTTTTGAAAAAACGTAGTAGTGGAAAAATAGATATTTGAGTAGTGGAAAAAGTATTGGTAGTGGCCTTCGGCCTTGCGAATCCCGCCGATTTCGTCTTTCTGAAGAGTCGTTCGTTTGTTCTAATGGATCTTCATATTATACCTCTAATGCCATCCGAGCATGTGGTGTGAACATCAGTTATACCAGAAAATGACATGCATGCGTCTGGATGCCCGACGATAACTACAGAACCGTTTGAGATTTTGAATCCGGGTTTTTTTTTTGCATAGACACTGCATCGTCATGTCATGTGACTCAAATGGTACAGGATGAGTTCGGAGATGAGCATAATATGAATACCCACTTTAGTTCTATCCGGGGTTTGGACCTGTTTTTATACAGTATTTTTCGTTCTCTAGCACTTCTAAAATAAAAAATCACGAGAAATCCGAACTCTAATACCAAATTCGGTATCCTAAAAAAATGTTGAAATTCTGTGGATTATATAGAATGAAAATTATGGAGAGTCGGAATCTGAAACGAGAATTCATACAATCCTAATAATTTTTTTTTATTAAATACCCCGAAATTTAGGGTTTTATCCGAATTTATCCAGAAAATTTAATGAATTTGAACTTTGGGGTGATAAGTTATGGGGAATCTAAATGTATTTTCAGTGAAGGACTGCAGTTCTATACTTTCACTGGATTTGTTCTGATAGTCCTTTTATGAGTACTTACATAGCTTATTGAGATATACTCATTCTTGTTTTTTGTTAAATGAAGTCTATATAGGCCTGCGTGTACTTTAACCTAATGGAAGGACCTTGCGTGGACTCACTGAGTAAAACTACCATAATTACTCATTTACCACTACGTACTTACAATGTAAGTACGTCGTACACTTTCACTACTTTTATCCGCGATTATGAAAGAATCAAAGAGAGTATTCAAGAACATTTTTCACACAATAGTGTTTTTAATAGATTTGTTTCTTGGTTGTGGTTGTATGCATGTCTGTATTGTGTACACATTGTATTAAATAAATTAATTCCTCCAATTTTATTTTCCATTTCTATATATACGAACTTACTTCTTAATCTATATAGATATAGAGCATTTTGAGTTCTAAGCAAGTAAGTAAATACACATACAATGATTTATACAAATTTTAACAATGAGTGTGATATCATATTATTTTTGTCTATCTCTTCCCATTCTTCTTCTTGCTCTACATCTATATCTGATAATATAAAAAAAATCTACATAAACAATAAAGATTAACATAATAAAAACAATAATTATTATTGCCTCTACTTTTCAACAGACTACATTTTAATAAAAATTGTTTTTCAAACATTGACATTGCATAAATAAATATGTATATATGGAAGCTTTTTCAACTGTTGAAGAAACGGAAAAACTTTGCTCTTTTTCATCGTCATCTAACTTCTCACTCCTTGTCGTTTACACATTTTAGTAAATATAATGCATCAAATATAATTCTACATAAGTATTTATATATTTCACAATTAATTTCTAAATAAAACACAACAACTGCATGTGTTCATGTTTTAGTACAATATGTATACATCGATACATAATATTGATGTGTAATTTAAGTATGTATTTATATGTTTGTAAAAAGTAATAGTAATGTTTTTTAATTACATTTTAAATTAGTAATGTACTATTTACTACAGACTATGTACATATACCTGTCATTCCATAATTGGTTTTTATGTATACTTACTGTCAATTATACTTTGAGGATGTTTGACCGAACGTGACTATAGCCCTCGTGAGCATGGATTTAGGAAAGTTCGTATATAAGATCTAGGTTTTAGTTTTAGATAGTGGTGTGCCTGGAATACCGTCTTTCGGTGTTTTTCTTGCCTAACTCCCAAAAGACGGTACTCAAGGCAGACTTTGTAAAACCTATGTCTTGTAAGAACTTGCCAATATATCCATGCACGCGCAAGTAGGGATATAGTCACGTTCGTTCAAACATCCTCAAAGTATAGTTGACAGTAAGTTCTGTTTAATTGTAAATGATTCAAACTACTTTTGTAACAACAAAACACCATAACTTATTGCATACAGAGTTCTAGAACTCTCTATTTAAAGTTGACGCGCCGTCAGGAATATCCGCTCCGGAGTGGCGATCAATTCTTCATCGGTTTCCTCATTATTTACACGTTAAATTGAGTTTAAAAATCAAGTTTTAAACAGCTAACTCTACACGAATGACAGTTTACACGCGTTGCTAAACTATTTCCACGTATGGGAAAAAAACCTTAATTGAATATTGAATTTTACACAGGGAATTTGAGAGAAATGAGTTTTGTATTTTTGTTCTGTGCAAATTCCACAACATTCAATTACATTGTGGTTTTTTTTTTCAATGCTTGTAAATAGTTTAAGAACGTGCGCAAAGTGTCATTCGATTAGACTTAGCCGTTTAATTACACTTAATTAATTTAACATGTAAATCAAAAGCAACTCAAGACACAGAAGAAGAACTGATCGCCATGCTGCATCGGGTATTCCTGATGGTGCGTCAAACACCTCTGTACACAGCACACGGAGTTGTACAACTCTTATAGATAATATGCAAATACACACCAACTACAACTTACGTATAGTTATAAGCTATGTACAACTTTTATCCCTTAACCATTTTTTAACTCGTTAGAATATTTGAGATCTTACTTATGCAAAATTGTATAATAATAATATGCATAGACGATGCAATATTTAAATTTATAATGCTTCTTCTCTTTCCTCTTATATCCTATAATATAGTTCTCTATATATTCATTATTATTATTTGAAATACTAGTAGTGGTACACGTACAAACTTCTTTAACTTGTAAAGGTGGTATTTAGTTCATTTGTCCAGTGTGTTATTATTACTAACTTGTATTTTTTCCCCTTATGTTTTGTTTTTGGTAATGAAAATGACGATTAGTTGTAATATCTTAGCTATGTATTCTTTGTAGAAGTATTATTGATGGGAGGAAAGAAGGATAAGGTATGATTAATTTTTTTTTGATATTTGGGCTTTAAATTTGAATGATGCGTATGTCAAGATGATCACTGAATATATATATTATATATATATACATATAATTAATATTTTACCTATAGTTAATACATATTTTGTGTGTCAAGTAGTTTTGAAGAAATCTCCTTATATTTTGTCTAATATGTACATAGAGGATGATTTCGTGTAATAGGCAACAAACTAATGACTCTTCACACGGACATTTTCCTACCTTCTTCCTCCGCCTACATTTCCATAATTACCGTAAGTCTGTCCACCATAACCTTGCCACGTCCCACCCCCTGAACCACCACCACTTCTTGCTCCACTTCCAGAAGAATCCCAACTTTGCCCGAAACCTTGGTCTGGAACCTGCTGCCACGGATCTTGATATCCGCCACCGCCACTCGAAAATCCACCTCCAAATCCTATGTCAATAAACAACAACATTAATATTGGACTCCAGAAACTCCATTCGTTCCAAGATGATTGTAACTGTCGCTCTCTTTTCGGAAAAATAATCTCAAAAGTAATAATAAATAAAATTAAAATTCAGAGACGACAGGCATACCGGCGTTATTGCTACCACCGGAAGATCTATTTTGTTGCTGAGCCCAATTACCTTGGCCTCCACCACCACCCCCTTGGCCCCAATTTTGAAATCCACTTTGCGGAAACTATATGTATAAAAAAGTAATTAATTACCTCGACACCTCCGAAGTATATATATTTTACATTTTTCATCTCCCTCTCTAAAATATACCAGAGGGCATAATTTCAGTTGGCCAATTACCTGTTGATGCTGTTGACCACCATACCGTCCACCCCCACCACCTTGATTATAATTGCCACTTCCTCTACTACTTCCAGAAGAAAATGTACTACCATTTCCTCCACGCCATGAACCACGATTTGCACTGCCCCCCATTCCACTTCCTCGACTTCTAGCTTGGTATGATGCTCTTGTTGGAATGGCACTTCCGTTACTGCCACCTCCACGATTAGCCCAATTTGATGAACCTCCTCCTCTCGGTGGCCCACCACTTCCAAGCCGTGGAATTCTGGATGGACCCATTGGACCCCTCGGCGGGCCTCCTCTCATTAATGGAATTCCTGAGAAAGAGAGAATAGTATATAACTTATCATCCATTTTTTTGTATATATACTCTGCAGTGTAGTGTCTAGATTTATGATCTTTACCTCTTGGACCTCCTCTAGGTCCGCTGAATCCACGATCCCCACCTCTACCTCCACCACCACTGCCCCTATGACCTCTCCAATTTCCACGATCAGGGCCACCTCTAAAGCCAAATCCTCCACCTATAAAAAGTGAAACAACTCACCTTGTATTGAAAACTTCTAGAACACTTGTTGCTAATGATAACATACGGTGACATACGCAATGAGTGTTATCAAGAACGAAGAGCATTATTTCACCGGTATTTTCAATGTAATTAATTGTACTCACGTTGTGGCGGTCCTCCTCGTCCTCTACCACCACCCCTGCCGAAACGACTTATGCCACCTCCACGGCTTGGTATTGGTCTTCCAAATCCGGCAGATACTCCTTCCTTATTGTATTGAGTAACCAAAGTTTGTGCTTTCCCTCGGTCCAATTCAGGAAAGTCGACAACTGTGAAGGTATCTCCTACATCGGGTAGCCGAAAAGTAGCTACAAAAGTAGTACACATTCATCAGTCAAACACATTATTAATTAAATACTCTTCAAATAATCATTAGTAAAAAAAGAACAAGTTTACAACAAAAACAAAAAAACTGAAAAAAGGTCAAATTAAACAAAAACTTAAACTAAGAAATTTTTTGAGAGGATAAAAATGAGATCGGAAACCTTTCATGTCAAGAATGGTGGATTTGGGAACACTTTTTCCCTGCTCTTGTTCTTTAGCTTTGATTCGTTTTTGGTACTCCTCGTCTAGGTTGAGAGAAAAGAGAATTATAAATTAAAAACAATTATTCCTCATGAACTATGTCCTTGTGTAATTAGGTAACTAAAAACTAAACATATATGTTCAACTATTTACAATTGTACGTACAAGTGTTTTATATTAATAAATGATTTACCAGACGGTATGATGACTACAGCCTTGCGGTTGAAGCCCTGAAATCCTGCACTCTTCCTTCGTTGAGAACTCGCAATTACATTGCTCTATACATACAGACAATCAAATGTTGAATCAATATTTTTTTTTATTACATGTGTGCTCACACAATCACTCTTTCAAAAAATCACACTTCTAGTTCCACTGCTATTTTTGACCCATTTGTTGTTTGTCATTGAACCAAATAAACTTGTAAAAAGTATTCAAGCACTAGATCCAAGATTAAGACACTTTTTCACGAAGAGGGTCATTTTTGCCCAAAGCCTCCTTTCTTAAACCTTTGTTTCTTTTTAAAAAAAGAAAAATATCTACTAAAATTAATTGTTAATTGAAGAAAAAGTGAATGAGACGTTGGTATAAAAGGTTACAAATTTTCGTTTGACCTATTGACAATCCCAATCCGTTCATTAGAATTTGCGTTACTGCAAAAAAAAAACATTGGGGTCATTTTTGCCCTCCGTTCCTCTATAGTTATTCTATTTTTTGAGTATTTACCTCCTAGATGTACTATTCTGTATTAAAGTTCTACATGTTGTTTTCTGCTAGCCTAAACTTTTTAACTTTTATATAATGTATGTTTTACTTACTATCGTCTGATTGTCGTAATGGTAAGCCGGGAACGTTTTTATACGCATGAGGGTCAAACGGAAAGTATTTCTATACGAACGGGAAGCTTCCAGAGAACAATAGATTTTATGAACGCTTTTTTTTTTTTTTTTGGTATTGGAAACGCTTCCCGTTCGTTTAGAAATACTTTCCGTTTGACCCTCATGCCTATGCCTTATACATACGTGAATGGCTTACCATTACATGAATCAGACGAGGGATGTAGAAATTTAGCGTACGATAATACCTCAATGATAAGGAGGATAAAATTCCAAGATCTGAATTTAAAAAGTTAATAAATTAGTTCAACGTACCTGGTCCAAAATATAATTTCTGCGCCTCGATGGAGCAACTTCAATTAACTTTTCCACAAATTTCCCAGCTTTTTGAAAAAATCCATCATATTTTCGATTCGCATTAGTACTTATTACTGATGGATCCCGAATGCTTCTTTCGACAATTGTTGAAGTTCCAAGAATGTTAAAATGTTTGTCTACATTACTATTAACATAATCTTTGGACCATTTCGTTTTCCCACATCCTGCGAGACCGCACAACATGATGAACTGTAGGATAATAAAAACATTTTTAAGCCAAAACATGAAATAGCAAAGTAATATATGTGACACATATTATTGTTAAAAAATGAGCATTATTTCCATACCTCACAATTTTCCTTAGAGTCTGGTTTGGCGGGTCCACGTACTCTAGAATCTGATGCCTCAACTTTACCAACTAATGTTAAGCCATCTTCCAACTCCTGGTACACAGGATCATTCGAGCCAAAATTGACCTGATACTTCACATTTCTCGTCAATACATGTGGGAATAGTATTTTCCCTTCTAGGTCTGCTTTTGGGATTTCGACAGTTTCTCCAACAATAGTTCCATTCTTTGTAAACTTAAGTTCTGCAGATTCTGTGCCGTCTAAATTCTGTAATCATAAATACACTAATGAGAAATATGACAATGAATGAACTATGTACTTACGAATTGCTCAAAAACAAAAAAAATTGTAGCGTATGTTATGGCACACAAAAGTTCATGAGTATTAACGATTGTGCTTGCGACACTGCTATACATTCAATTTTTCCCAATTTTTCATATTATAATAAGCTACCACGAGAGCTATTGTAATAGCAAACTTGGTGTTTTTAAACGGGATAATAAAATAAGAGAATTTTTTTTTTTTATAATCATTAATATTACAGGTCTCGAACCCTTCAGCTCTAAATGCATATACAACTGCTGATAACCTCTAAGCCATGATGCTCTTTTTACTTTCAACGTATTAAACTGTTGACCAAGAAAAGTAATTACCAAAATCGTCCCTACTACATCATCCTTCTCAAATGTTTCTCCAAAATCTTCAATTTCTCCTCCTTTATACAATTTCCCCGTGGAATCCCATCCGTAAGATAATTTTTCTTGACCTATATATGTACAAAAAAACACAAATTCCATTAATTTAGATACTACAAATATCATTTTTATAATTCATGTTTTTGTAGTTATCAATTATAAATTGAATTAAATTGTAATAATATACCTAATTGAAGACCAGTCTCTAAATCTGACCAACCAAGGCGTAGAGCATGTTTGCTTTCGCCTTCCCCAAAGTCTATTTTCACTTCAAGGGAGTCTACCCATTTAACTTCATAATAAAGTTTCCCACTAGAGAATCCATAAGTAGCTTTAGCTCCAGCATAGGCAAAAGGAAATTCATCAAATGTCCATGCTGTGCAGGGTAAAAAAACAAAAAATTATTTAACTTTTATGTTTTCATTTATGTTGTACCATACATACTCACATATATTTAATTTAAAACATAAACTCACGTTCTGCTTCTAAAAAGTTTTCTGTTGAAATTTTCAAATTGAGATCCGATTTATCTGTAACAAAACAAGAGACATATTAAGTACACATACCATAAGTAGACATAACATATTAAGTACATGCATGAAATGAATTAAATCATGTACAATTTAAATTTTAAATTAATTTTTTCTATTATATTTGTCATCGACAAGCAAAGTAACTTACACCAATCCAGAAGAACTACATCATCATCAAATTCTGGCTCATTTTCCGGAACAATTTTAACAACAGGTTCACTTTCAGTTTTTGCTCGCTTTTGTTCTGGTTTTTCTCCTCCTCCCACTTCACCATTCACATCTTCAATCTTTCTCTTATTTGACTCTCCATCCTTGTCAACATCCATAGGCGTCTCGTCGCCAACTGAATTATCTTTCCCTTCATCAGTTGTAGTGGTAACAGTATCTGATTCCGAATTTATTACAGCAACAGAATCTTTATTTTGACTAGATTCTGGTTCTTCCTGCTGGTGTTCAGAGGATTTTGCTGTAATTTCTTTTTTCGGTGTCGTCACTATTGCAGATTGTTGTGGTTGTACTTTTGTTGGTGATGTAGAAGTAACCTGTGGGGATTCTACAGTTGTTGTTGTTGTTGAACTAACTTTACTTGGACTTGAAACTGGGGGTAGGGCAGTTGATGGTGAGCCCGGTAATGGAACAACATTTATTATTACTTTTGTTGGACTTCCTAACGGACTCGCTACAGCCGGCACTTTTACAGGACTTGCAACGGGACTTGAAACTACAGGAACAGATTTTGTAGTAGGACTCCCAGGTAGAATAGTCTTTGACGGATCGGGAGACATGTCAAGTGATGATGGTTGCTGTGGTTGTTGAGAACGAGGTGGAGTTTGATTTCTTGTACTCCTTGCTGCTGCTGCCGCTGCTGTTGTTGTTGTTGATGCTGGAAGTGATTTCGTTTCTTCAAGTAGTATACTAGTTGTTTTTGCCGTTTCTAATAATAAAGGATCCACATCATCATCTCCTTCCAACAAAAAATTGTCACTATCACTAGCTAGTTGTTGTTCATCAACTAGGAGTAGATTTGAAGCGTCGTCGTCACCACCACTACCAAGAAGGAGAGATGAAGATCCATTACCAAAATTGTCAAAATTTAAATCTGCACTACTTATTCCAGTTCCTGGAGATGATGTTGAGCCGGTTGATTCTGATTGTAGTGCGGCTAAAAGTCTTTCCGTCAATACAGCTTTAACTCCACGATTATCAATCTTGCGGGCTGCCAGCTCAGCTCGTAGCTCTACTACCTTCATTTTCTGAACGTCGTCTGTGGTTAAATTCATTGTGAACTCTATTTATTTCTTCTATATACTTTAAACTTTTACTTCCTTTTATAGTTTCCCTGCACACACAGAACAAAGCATATTTAAACACAATTTACATGTACATACATTATCCCTTTTTACATTATTATTATTAAAAAGAAAATGAATTTTTAAGTGTATATTTAAAAGTCTAGTACTACGAGAGCGATCCCGCTCATGGAAGTATTCCATTTTTACAAGACCGAAAAATCAATTAAAAACTACCGTACACTTACAATCTGATGAATTCCTCAATAGAGAAGAAAATGTAGATTTACTTTTTTCATAGATGTAATGATTTCCAATAGTTTATAATCACAAAAATTACAAATTAAAATTGACAAAAACACAGGAATACAGGACGCTGTAAATTCAAAGAGACTGCCAAAAAAAGATATGGCTTGAGTGAACGGGGAGTGAGTGAGTGGGGGAATCGATACACTTACTTATGTACATACATGAATATGTATATGACCAGTTGTCATCATATGTAACTGATGTAAGTATTGTAAGTACACAAAAATAATAACAATAATAAATATATTTTATATTTTATATACATATAGGGAATTAAATATGCATTTTTGAGTTTAAATAAAATCAAATGTAAATAGTGCAAAACAAACTGTTATTTGTCAATAAGCATATATTTACATACTTCATATATACCCATTATGGCCACGTAAGTAACTCGATATAAAATATAATCGCTCTTTTGTTTTAAAAAACTTTAATAAGTTTTTCAAGTTTTATATAGTGTTTTTGGCTGTGTGTTAAGTAAACATCTGTATAATGTAAATAATTGTCGAATGCTTATTTTTTTATTATCGAATGTTGTCGCTGCATCAAGATCTGGGTAAATTTTTCAAATATAAATACATATACTATATAGGATATATGAGAATTTATGTAAGTATATAAGTATATATATACTTATGTGGTACATAATATATATGCCAGACTTTTCTTTTAGTTTTTCCTAATTATAAATTAAAAATGAAACGAGTTGATTTTAGAGTTTGAATAGATCCTAAACTTAAATCCGTAAATGAATCCGAATTAAACAATAATAATAATACAGGGTATAAGCCGGTACTTTCATTGCCTTTCTACACACATTTGCGTACAACTTTCTGTCGAGTTCCAATATAACTTTGACTTTCCCCCGAACGTGCGAACACACATTGTGCTTTTCTCCATTATTTCGCGACGAATAACATTGAAGGAAAGACAATTTTTGACATTACACATTTTAATTTGAGATGCCTCATGAGAATTTGTTGGACTACTAACGTTTCAAATGTACTTTGAAATGTGTTCTGCTTCTTGTTCTTTTATTCACTTAATCCTTATTCGATATATTTAATTACTTTATACATAATATATGTATATTTACTTTATTACATACATTACACGTACATACTTAACAGCTTTATGGTTTACTTACACTGGTTTCGATAAATGTATGTACAATTCGCAAAAGTCTAAATATTAAATATATTTTAATATATATATGTAATATGTATATATTATATGTTCATGTAACTAGATACAAATATAACGAACAGTAACACAGAAATATCAAAGGTATTGTTCTGTTTTAAATAAAAATTTACATATGTATAATAATTATACAGGCACATTTATACCTATATTAAGTCCAGGGTAATAAATACTTTACACAGATTATCGACATTTTATCCGTCAATCGGATATATCATAGTTATATGTTATATATACATATATTGGCTATAATTCTGCAAGATTTTAGATATTTTATAATTTGATTATAATAGCTATTGACAATTCACATTTATTAAAAACAATATTTTTTATTATTAGTTAGTAATACTCGGTTCACATTTATACACATTTCATCATAATTTTTACATATACTGTTTAAACTCAGGTCATCAAAATAACGTTCACACAACCTTATACAATATAGATACACAGAACAATGTATTCTTATTAAATTATATATGTACATCCCATAAATGTAATAATGACAGCTAATTTGTGGCTTGTGCGACACGTATCTTTTTGCTAATTAAACTGTATTTAAAATCCTCGCATATGTAAATATTTTATGTATTTTTCAAAGTAACGTAACAATCGTCCATAATTACTGGATTTAATTTTGTAAACGGTATAATGTATTTGTAGTTTACACATATCAAGTAAATAACAGCGATAACAATTACATAAACAACAACAAAGTTCAATTCTTAATACGCATACATACTAACTATGCACATTTTGTGTACAGATAAAAAAATTGACAATGTATAGATACATATAGCTTCTTCGCTTTATAGTCTATACACGTACTAATATTTTATACATCAAATCATCACAATAAATCGAATAAATATATATATATATAGTTAATATACATGGTAGCTATAACTATGTACATAAGTATTATATAACTACTCTGTCCATCTCACAATCACTAATAAATGGCATAATAAATGGATACATGTAATATATTGACAATGTTAATCATTATGCAGTCATTGTGCAGTTCCGTCAAGTCATCGTATTCTACAATACAATAGCTAGTACTATTACCAAACAATAAATAACTGAAAAAACAAGACATTTTTTATATTGATAATGGAAAAACATTATCTAAAAAAAAATCTTTGTTTCAAAACTTAATGAAGTCAATATGAAATGTTTGGAATGCGTAGCATATAGGAATTACTATGCGACTTTTATAGAATTATTACGTGGGTAAATATAAAGCAATTTACACGCCAACTTGTAGAAAACGAATAAAACTTCCAAATCCTTTTATTTGGTTTAAGATTATAGATATCTACTGAATATCTATATATATAGTATCTAGTAATATCTACATACATAAATACTAAAGTATAAAGCTTTTTAGCACGTTACCCCTAACAAAATACCTACAAAATGGAAAAAAAATACTTCTACAATCTACAATTAAAATAAAACATTTTCCAAATAAATAATTATTAATATTAAACCTAAAAGAAAATAAAACCTGTTAAAGCTATCCCAACTATATGACGCAATAATGTTCTAGATTCTAAACCGTTACTTACATCGTAATAAACTATCTACATACAGTCGTAGATCGTAGCTCGCAGAACTCCAAATCATACGTCTTTTTTTAGCACGCTTTCTTGAGTAATTATAGATATAAAGTAATACTTGTGTTTATAGTTTTTTTCCAGTTTCCATCGTATTGATATATTCTTTCCATCGTATTGATGTATTCTTTCTCCTTCCATCATCATCAACTCAGAGCTGACACTCCTCGAGAATTGGAATTTCTTTTCTATTATTATTTTGTATGGAAAATGGTATACATATGCAGCACTTTATTATATGCTGGATAACTCTTCTTGATACTTGTTCTTCGTCAGTCAGTCAGCTCCTGGAGATAATATCCACCATTTATTCTGTGGAAAGCTCACTTTTTGAATGACAGTTCTAGCCTTGTATGAAGGATATAGGCCAACCTGGAATTAAACACAAAAAAATTATAAAAAATACACACTCAATACCTACGAATTTCTTGATACTTGTAGTTTGAACATAAGAAGAAATTAAACTATTACTCTGTTAGTTCTCAGATTCGTTCCTTTGGACATGCCATTCCAATGATTTCCTGCGAGTCCAATTTTATCACCAACTTTCAGTTCTATTTCATCATCATTCCTTGGACTATGAGCCACATGTGCAATTTGATGAAGTCCATGACCCCCTCCAAAATAATAAACGTCATCAAGGGAAACAAAACGTTCGGATGCATCAGCATGTTTGGCTTGAATTAACTCATAAGCTAGTCGACATACCTGTATTGAAAAGTATTCAAAATCTTGTATTAAAAATTGTAATTTAAAATTCCATCAAGATGATTTCATCACACGTGTGCTTTATATAAGTTAAATTAAATACATGGACAAGTTTGCTATTAATATTATTATTACTTGTGAAGAAAAGGTACAAACGACAAAATCACATTCCGCAAGCATCATTACATCTCTAATTATTCCAGACAATCCGTCTCCGTTGTATCTCTGAGACATGCTTGCACTCTGTGCGACATGTTTATCTATAAAGCAAAAAATCACGGTAAGTTTTAACTTTTTTATATATACATACATAAAAAACAACGCTCTCAAAAAAGGAAATCCTCTCCGTTATTGTTCAACAACAGTTTCTACTGCCTGTGTATCAGAATATTAAATAAATACATATGTGTACTATACCTCCTATTATTTCCCAATCAGGTTTTGTGTAACTAGAAAGGAAAGAAAATTTTATTGTAGTCAAATGAGTAATTTATCAAGGTTTTTAAACAAATGTGGACACTTAAACAAATCCCCTTAGGATTTACCTATTATATGCTTCAGTGATGACAGTTGGATCATCTGAGGCTATAAAAACACGTCGTTTCACATTACTCTGAATTTTTTCAAGTATAGCAAAGTAATCTTCTGCGTGAACCATATATTCTTTAAGTGTATGAAAAGATGCCTCCGTTCCAATTTTATCTGTTCGTCGAACATGAATTCTATAAAAGTTGAAAAACAAAAACGAGTATATGAGCCATTTTCTCCATTGAAACTCGTGTGTTTGAAAAAAAGAAAAACATACATACTTTACTCATGCTTATAAATTAATAAAAATTAATATTACCCGACGGTAGGTGAAGTAATGCCTAGCTTTGTAATATTTTCATCAATCATGGCTTGCGTTTGGGGTTGAAGTCTGAGCAAATATTTCATAAACTGCCCTACCCACCATATATGAGGTTCACCGTGAACTTTCTCAATTCGATCGGCAATATCTGATGGAATCGATACTGGAAGGTAAGGAGGTTTCGGTTTGAGGAAATCTACTATTGGCAACTGAAGTACTTGTACATTTTCTCTTCCGGCTGTGAAAGTTTTCATAGACACACACAGAAATAAAGTTAATATTATTTTCATTGACTCTCATGTAAGAACGGAACTGAATGATATAAATAAAATATGTATTTCCATGTGAAAACTTG
Source organism: Gisinianus flammeolus (assembly GCA_034699125.1). Taxonomy (NCBI): domain Eukaryota; kingdom Metazoa; phylum Arthropoda; class Collembola; order Symphypleona; family Katiannidae; genus Gisinianus; species Gisinianus flammeolus. The sequence goes on along the minus strand of JAIUND010001964.1, from coordinate 5,191 downwards.
GTACTTACATGCCCATTCTATCCGTTTATGATTTCCTGACGTTTTGCAACTATCACTTACTGGAATAAATACTTTCTCCCAACCTTGTCTATTGTATCGCCATCCCCGTGATTCTAAAATTAAAGTTCTACTCGTAGCATATGCAACCGTCAAACAGTAACATACATGATGAACTTGGCATCCGAATCCGCACCCTGTACATTATTTTTTCAAAATTGAATTAGTGAATGTTTCAACTTTTAAATAAACAATAATAAAACACACTTTATTATCCTTTGTGGAATTGTCATTGTTAGGACTGTATGTACTAGGGATGTACTGTATGTACTTAGGACTGTATTCAATCAATCGTTTATTTGATTGAAGGCACAGCACCGTATCAAAAAAAAAAACATATGTACCTTTATTAAGTGTACAGATCAATTTTTTGGCAGTATCACAATTCTTTGGATTTTGCAACATTCGAATTCTGTCTTGGACGACAGTAGCTAGTTCATCTGTTTCTTGTTCACGGAAAGCTTCGAATCCATCGGCAGCCCGTAATTTTATTAAATTACTTCGAAGTTGTCTGCAATTTAATTTTAATTTTAAAATTTTAAAACATTAAAACAATAATAACTGTCGTGAAACATTTTAAAAAAATATAGTAGGGGGGAGCATTTTTAAGTACATTCTGTTTTTCCATCAACCCCTGTGTTTAAACTTTAAACACCTAAGCAAACGAAAAAAATAAGTTTCATTTGTCAATTAATGTACATTACATGTACATGACTAATACACTTCAGATGTGTGCTAAAAAAGATAACACTGGTATAAATGTATCAACATAAAATATATTCATATTATATATTTTAAAAGCTATAAACACGTGCGCATACATAATACATATAGTATGTGCATGTATGTAAAATGTGCATGCATAAATATTTATGTTTTCTATATACTGCTCGTACATCTCATCGCGCTGTACCAAATTAAATAGCACATATATATATATGTAAAAGGGACACACATGCTGTTTCCTCCACTAATACAAAATATGTATGCACAGTTAAATAAATAAACAGTTTAAAACTCAACCTGTATAAGTCTTGCATTTGCGCGACATCCTTTTCTTCCATATTTCCAGTTCTTGTACGAATATTGTACCATAATTCCTATATGTCAGAAAGTAAAAGTTGAGTTCAAGATTTCATGATGACGAAAAATGTATGTACGTATTTGAATGTAAGGCTGGAACATAGCAAAATGCATATGTATACATGTGATTCACAGTATACTTATTGTTAGTGACCTTTAAATCTAATTCTATCGCTCGTCTCGACTTCTCATAAGCGTCCAAAGGCTCTCCAGAACTTCTCACTTCATTTAAACCAAAAGTCCAATCTGGTTTTGAGTTGATAGCTACAGCTGCCACTGCAGCACTCTCAGGATTCGCATTCCCAAGAATTTTTTTCATTTCTGCATTGTTACGTTTTAAAATTTTCAGCTCTGCCAAGAGACTATCCACACGTTGAATGATTTGTAGGGTCTCGCGTGAGCCTTGAGATGAGTCCTGACGAGTGAATTCATTTGAACTTGATGATGGTAATACGTAGATTAGTCCTAATGTGAAGAACCACAAGGCGATGACAGCAATAAATACCTTCAATGTAAAAGGTTTCATTGTTGGAAGCAGCGCTTCATAATTATTACATTCTTATTATACTAGATGGTCATGTCAGAGGCCAGAGGGTGTCAACATTTTCTTGTATTCTTCTCTTGTATATGAATAGACACTAATCCTTTGGTATCGTCGTCTTGTACTTATCATTTGAAAACTGGAAAGTCAACAAATAAAGCCTTTATTAAAAAGGTTATTCGGAATAACTTATTCCCATATATAGAGTAAATCCAAATTCTGAATATAACGTATAAGCAAACACTGTAAGAATGTTACAATATTAGTTTAAAATACCGGAATTAAAAATATGTCTGTAAACACATTATAACTAAGTTATAATAACTTATTGCTCAAAAGTATAGCCAGTACATGTAGCAGAAACAATAATATTATGACAATAAAATCTCAGCTGTTTAATACATAATATTCCGGAAACCACATGAAGTAAGATTACATTTTGTAATGTATTCTTTCACTTACCAAAACAATTGATGAGTATATGTGGAGCATAAATTTATTTGCGACTGGTCGTCTTCTGCGAGTACAACTATAACACTTGTTAAGTTGGATGGTTAATAGTTAAATTGCAAACTCTGGTAAAAACAGAGCAGAAGAAAAAACACCTACCTGCTCTCTCGCATTGGAACAGACTATACGAAATTTAATTTTTTTTGTTCTTCATATAATAGCGGGTGTGTGATATAAACGGGAATTCTAAAATTCCAAAAATCACAATTTTTTTTCGACAACGTCAGCATACACAAACTCTAATTACCTATACATTTGCGTTAAAACATAAAGTTAAATGAAATTATACAGTTTACTTTTGATAGTGCCACTATAATGATTGTACATCGAATTGACGTTAAACTCCATTAGTAGCAACTTATTAATTGTATCACGTGGACTCATTTTCTACATTAAACTTATTTTCGTGGACGTTCGCAAACTTGAAGTGTCAATCTTTTGCTGGATTAAATACCGAAGTAATATAATAAATAATAAAAATACTCAGTTTTTCATATGAATTTAATAGATCGTTAAGTATTAAACAGCGTTTACTATTCTTTCAACATTTATTCAGTAATTATTTTCTTGATATTACCCATTGCCTGTCGATGTTGGATTTTCGGTCATTCTATAGAATGACCGCAAATCCAACGTTAAAATCCAATTTTGTTATCATGAAATTCTACTAAGAAATTACATCAATTTACCTTCATATATATTTACATCATATAGAAATGTAATCCTTCCTCACTTTAAGATTTTGTTAAAAGATTTATGTATATATATTCACTTTGTATAGTTATATTGTTTTAAATGACTTGTAATACACATAAAGCTCAAGAACAAATAACAACCTCCAATAATCTTTAATACACATTTCAAATGATTATGTAGTGCAAATAAGTGGCCGGTGTTGCGTGTGTATTTTTATATAGAATGTGAAGAAATTATATGATGTATACACAAGTACTTTACTTAACAACTCTAATATTTGTTGAAATGGGATTTCTGTTAAATATTTATGATATATATAGGTTTTTCATGAATTAAGCTTGATTATGATTATTCAATTATTGCTCACACAAAGTAACGTGGAGGACAAGGGGAAGGAGGAAGACGACGAGCTATCAATAAGGGACTTGAAGATCATGTCGGTGGTACAGAATTCGGAAAAAAATTCATCCGCCGGCAATGAGAAAGTTATTGATGATACTCCATTTCTAACCGAGTGGGGATTTACACTCAAGGATTTGTACAATTTATCACTCACATTTTTCAAAGGTAATTTATTTGAAGTCATCATGACTTAGTCATATGTACAAAGATTTAATTATCACTGTAGACTTAAACTTTCATTCTTTATTATGACATATACAATATCCATATCCTATATACTATACCAAGATTTGTTTAAATACGCAAAAGCATCTTAATATGTAATTATAGTTTATAGTTATAAATAATACTATAGGGATAATAATATATCGACATTTCAATTGCTCATAATATATGTGGACAAGGGCAATACAAGTATACAAATGTACTTTATTACATATTTACTTTGTTGTAGATAAACAGGGGAAAGCAATGCATTTTACCTATGAAGAACGATTAAAATTGGTTGCATTGACTTGTCAAGTCTCACACGGAAAATTTGATCCTCAAACTGCTTCACCATTAGGAGTTTTAGATGTCATAGGGAAAGATAGAAGGTAAGTGTTTACTTTTCCCAACTCTCTTCCTATCATCAATATACTCATATAGTCTATAGTCGAATCTCTAAATATGTAGAATATATTTCATTTTTCAAGGTTACTATTAAATTTGTTGACTGAAATAATATTAATATTTAGTTTTAAAAACGAGTAATTTGTTTCATTTTGCTTCAGACTTTTGAATGATCTCGAGATCAATCAGAGCTTACACATTGTACGCATAGAATATGTATAGGCCGCATACAGAGTATGTGTAATGGACTCGCATTGAATGGAGGCAATATATACTTCTTGTATTAACTAATAATTGGCATATCAACATTTGTACATAAACTACTGACGAGATACTTAAAGCTGTAGTCTAGATTTAGCAAGTGAGTACCCATTATGACTTATGATGCAGCCATACGATTTTTATGGCAATATATGTCCAGGTAGGTAGATTACTTTCCATTAAAATAGAGGGGTCTTTGAAGTTGAGATTGTACATTCTTAAGAATTAAGTGGCTCGCTGAATGTGGATTTGGTAGTGACTTTTGAATTTTATGATTTATATATTATCAATCTATGAATCAGTCGCAATTAGTTTATTAAAATCAAATTTATGTCATTGCTGTGTATTCATGTGTATCCTTTTGTTATTTTCTGTTGGAGAAGTGCAGAAAATAAGATTTTAAATCATTCATGTAATGTACTTACTTTTTTTTTCTTGATGTTTCTGTTTTAAAGATTAGCCTGGCAGTCCTTAGGAGATAAGACAAAAGCGGACTGCATGTTTGAATTTATTACAACATTGAATAAACAGTGTCCTTTATTCAAGCCTTTTATCGAAGGTATTTAAAAATATTTTTGTACGTATAGAACAAAATTTACAAGTATATAAATTTATGTATGTATTCATTTAATTAAATCTTTTTCCATTAATTCCTGTGCCCTTTTATCAAAGCCCACAAGCGGGACATGGAGGAAAAAGCCAAGTTACAAAGACAAGCATTAGATTTAGAACATCAACGTGCAGAAGAATACCAAATTGAAAAGGAAGTTCAAAAACAGGCTGAAGAAGAGAAAGAGCGGCTGGAAGAGCAGAAAAGACGAGTTCAAGATGCACTCAATCGCCAAACGTATATATACTCATAATTATTCACATCTTTCATTTGTCACTCTTCTGATATGTACTTCAGTTGAGCGCAGACAGTCTAATTTAGCAATTTGCCGTACGATTTTGACTGTTTGCACGACAGTCAAATTTGACTGTCTAAAAAATTATCGTAGCACATAAAGTATACGGAGTGGAAAACGTATG
>JAIUND010001963.1:0-27596 GCA_034699125.1 Gisinianus flammeolus | reverse complement strand
AGTGATATACAGGCGGACTCGATGTTGAGCGAAAGCATAATTAAGTCGAGTATAAAGAAAAGGAAATTTATTTTTATTTTTATAAGTATTAAATCTTAAATCAGTGCGGCTATATAAATACATATATATATTTTTATTATACATACTTCATTCGCTCGTTTCGTTAGAATTATGTTTTTTGTGGTCCAAATTCCAAATTGCAGTCAAAAACATATGGACAAACATTTTGCTCGTCAAACTTTGGGATTTCCTATGGCTGTGTCTGTGTACTGTGTGTGTGTGCATGGAAAGTGGAACGAAACACACGAACGCAACGGAACAAAAAAGGAAATTCGGGAAAATCATTTATTAGATGGACAATATATACAGTTAATAGTTAATATCTGTAGTTTGTACTTATATCGTATTTTAATCCTTCAAAACAATATGTGAATGTGTATTTGATGTGTAATACCTTTTTGTCCTGTCTCCACACAAAAATGGCGAGGAAAGCGATGGGGACGATCACTAAAATGGAAATGAGAAGGATTCCTTTAATTCTACTCATAATCTCACCCATTTCGTTGAATATATAGAGACAGAGACAGAGACAGAGACATTCAGTCGTAGATATATTGTGTAAATGAGGAGTGGAAGAAAACTAAAAACTGTGTCTGTGTGTCTGTGTGTGTGTGCTTGTGTGTGTATGGAAAATGTTTATTAGTCTGGGGAAATTCAAAGCACTCTCTCAACTTCCAAGCAAAAACTACTGCGGAAACTTGCAAGAGAATGTGAATTGTCCAAAGCACTTTTCCCAGGAAATCGGCACACTTACTCATTCATAAACAAATTTCCCTGGAAATGGATTTTATCTCTCTCTCTCTCTCTCTCGTTTTTCCTTTTCCTCCTCCATTTCTACAATATGTTTTCCTGCATGGCCAACTTCTATAAAGCATATAAATACAAGTCTAACGATAAGCTCTAAATGGCATTGAAAGTTTCAATTTCCTTTCCTTATTCATTTTTTCTATTTTGTCCTAAATTAAGACTCTCAATATAAAAACGAGACAACACACACACACACACACACAGGCACAACATGAACAATATATTATTATGAACATGACAATTCCTACAATTTCTATACTTCTTTATAACATGACTATATAACCTTAGAATTTTTGAACTTAGCCTTGCTTTGAAATTGAAATTGAAAATGTCCCCCTGTTTTTTCTTTCTTATACATAAGTACATTTTTTGTATATACTAGTATTCAAGTGTCTTTAAAGTGTGTGAGTGAGGAAATGGAGAACGTTGAATTGAAACAAAAAAAAACGAGAGCACGGTTGCAAGTAAATGTATTACAAATGTTTTACACTTTATGTTCAAGAGCTCGTTTGGATGTAACGACTTTTTTTTTTCATGTTATATGTCTCAGACTCAGACGACAAACAAATAACAAAAACAAAAACAAAAACAAAATATACAAATGAAAAATGACGGGGAGTAAAATGACACGTCAAATCCAAACATTGTCGTCTCCCACATGTCACATCATCATTTAATTTTACATCATAACACAATCCTGTGTAAAACTGAATCAAAAGTCAAAACAAAAGAAAAGCTATACACATTTCAAGCGAGTTTGTATATATACAATACATGTGTGTGTACTTTGGACTTCGGATTTTTATTCAAAGTAAAATCCTCATAATTTTATTACCGTATAGCCGTAGTCATTTGGGGGGGGGGGGGTTGACAGATGGTCAATTGTGGGCGGAGTTTGATGAGGATTATTTTGTTCGCCACCTATAGCGTGGTATTCTTTTTTGCTTTTGATTTTGATTAGTTTCTCTGTTGGGGCTCTGTGATGTCTTCAAAGGCCTTAATTCGATTGATGAGGCTCAACAAAAGGGGCCTCTGTTTTGTCAAATGTCTAGACCGAGATGCCCAACTCACACACACACACACACACACACAGAGTAAGTCATTTCATTCCACATTTTCTTTTACATAACATACAAGTAAAAGTCTTATGCAAAAGCATATCGTCTGTTAAGTTCACAAACGAACTATAATTATTTTCCTTAATTTCGTTGACCTGCTCCCAAGGTCAAAGGGCTTAAGATGGAGCTTTGGGCCCTTCGACATTATTGTCTGCCATGACCTTTTCTGTCACCCTGAATTTTTTCATCATTTTACCCACAAAGACGGACACAGTCGTCGCATTTCCGCAAATTAAGGAAAATCGTCATCGTACGTTTTTGAACTTAACAGACGATATGTATACATTTATTATTAAATTTAGCCCATAGCACATTTAAAGAGCTTCCCCACACGTTTGAATTCAATCACCCCCCGTCTTTTCCCTTTGAACTTTTTTAACACACACACACACACGCGCGCGTATGTATATGTCCAATCAACAGGTCTCTCAAGTCAAGAGGAAATCCACACTGGATATATATTGCGAGAAAAGACAAGGAGTATATGATATTTGACAACGAAAACCACACACACACACACCTTTCAAATTGAATCGTCGTCGTCGTCATCCTCCTGACAGATTTGAAACGTGACAACAAATTTCACGCCCACACAGTTAAATGCATGCAATTTAAGAAATTTTGATATGGTGTGGACTGATTTTTGTTATATATTCGAATATAGAATCGTTCTGCCCAGACCGCATTTTACTGATAATATGTAATAAAAGAATAGACGAATTAAAAAAATCCTCGTGCTCTCAAATGTACAGATACAGACATATTTATATTTTCTCGAAAATCCCCTGAATCCCTGCAGTTTCCGGTCAATTAAATAAATATGATGAAACTTGAGTTGGGAATTTGCATACAAATCCCAGTCAAAATAACGGCCCTCCAGTCATTAATTAATTTGCCTACATCATACATGTAGATATTTATTTATGATTGTCAAATTCCCAAAGGATCGAATGCTCAAGTTGAACGCCAATCAACATTTTTAAGCAACATGAAATCTGAAATATCAACTCATTATTTCTTATTTCTTATATCTTTCCATGTAAAATCATGTGGAATTGTTGTTGTTGTTGTTGTTTCTTATATAACAAGTAATAATTTCATTAGTCGTCATTCCTTACTGAATTCCTTTTCTTGGAATTGGAATTGTAGTCAAATTAATATAAATGATTCCTCATGTCATTTGATATCTTACGTCACTGCATGCATGCGGTTGCTATACTTACATATTGGCATTGTTCAGTTGTGCAGTTGGAGCACGTGTATACATACACTTTTTTCTCAATCCACAAAACTTCTGCCGATCCTTATATAATTCTGTTGTTATTTATATAGTCATGCAAATTATAATAATATAAAAGGAGACCGCACACTGATAAAGGAAAATGTTAGCCCGTGCGATTTCAATGAAACTTTCAGGGAATGTTTCTTAAGGTCCCTAGAACGTCCCTGCAAAGTTTCAAGAAAATCGATCTCCTCGTTTGACCTCCAGGGTTCACGAAAGTGACCAAAAGGTCAACTTGAGATTGTGAGTAAAATGGACCAAAAAATAGCCAAAAAATCTTGGTCAACTGTCCGAAGAGATATTGGCAAAATCTTTAACCGTTTGACCTCCACATGTCACGAAAGTGACCAAAAGGTCAAATATCAAAGTTATCCAAATTGTTCGGCAAAATAGCCAAACATACTCAGAATTACATGCTGATCAACGTTTATTAAGCGACTTGACCACATTTGTCACTCCTTTGACCTGTTGGACCCCCAAAAAGGTCAAAAAGAGGTCAAATATCAAAATTATCCACTTTGCTTTGTGTAAAGGACAAAAGTGTTCAGAATTGTGTGCCAAACAAGATTATTGAAGTGAATTTTGCAAAACATTTAATCGTTAACCTCCAGAGGTCATCAAAACTAAAAAAAGTTAAATTATCAAACCTACTGAAATTGCTTGGTGTAAAGACAAAGCTGTTTACCATTTTATGTCAAACAAGGTTGTTGAAGCGAATTTTACAAAGCATTTTATCGTTGGCTTACATAATCCGTCGTTAATTCAATTTAATAGGACTTTAAGTATAAACCAAAATGATGGAATAAGCCACAGAGACTTCTAAGTTGGCAATTTTTTAGTATGAGTTTTACCTTCGTATTAGTTATTCGGATCCACTGCTAGAAAAGAACAAGCAATGGACAAGTTTGTGTGTACACAAACTTGTAACTTGGATAGATGATTGTTCACATTGTGACAAATGGTAATTTTGAATGACCACGTTGGAAACAATGTCAGCCTTTATATATGGTCCTTGAGTCAAGGACCGATGTTGCTTGTGGTTTGTGCAACCTAAATTTTTAACCTTATGTTTATTTTAAAGTATTTCTGACTACTAAATATGAATGTTTTACCGCATAATGTTTGTAAGACATACCAATCGTTATACAATATGCACCTAAGTGTCTTCCAAGGAAGAAGAAACTAGTTGAAAATGGAGAGGGTACTCCATTCCCAATATTTAAACCAAGTACCAAATGTGCCTTCTCTAATTGTGATAATATTTGTAAAAATGTACATAATTTTCCATCCACGAGCTAAAAGTGTACTATGCCGCGAGGGGAGAATACAGATAACAAGGCAAGCTGGAGAATTCGGAATCCAGATTTGCATTGTTGCATTCATTTAATGTCAAAGATACTATTTCACTAAATACAATTCAAATCATTTTTAGGCTGTTTAAAGGGGAATTCAAATTGTGACTTGAAGTTGCTAAAGTTAACATGACTTGTGTCGATTTACCTTTTACCGCTTTTAATTACTACCTAGTCATTTGAAATGACTCCTTTTATTCTTTTAAACACTTTTAGTCGAACACTAGTCACTTAATACCAAAATTCCAGATACGTAATCAGTCAATTATATTTCGACGTATTTACTTTTTGAACTCCTGCAACTTCCAAATACCCCAAGAAATACCCATAGATGTTAAACTGCGACGGTTTCACGCATTTGTTTGATATGTTTAATTGAAAAGTAAAGAACTTGTTTGACATAAGATTAGCACTAGAGGTCAACGATTAAATGTTTTGTAAAATGCACTTCGATAATCCTGTTTGGCACACAATTATGAACAGTTTTGTCTTTACACCAAGCAATTTCAGTAGGCTTGATAATTTAACTTTTCTTAGCTTTGATGACCTCTGGAGGTCAATGACTAAATGTTTTGTAAAATTCACTGCACCAATGTTGTTCACCTTGAAATTCTAAACAGTTTTGTCCTTTACACAAAGCAATTTGGATAATTTTGATTTTTGACCTTTTGGGGGGTCCAAGAGGTCAAAGGAGTGACAAATGTGGTCAAGTTGCTTAACACAGTTTAATCAGCATAAAATTCTGAGTATGTTTGACTATTTTGCGGAACAATTCAGATAACTTTGATATTTGACATTTTTGACCTTTTTGGGGGTCCAACAGGTCAAAGGAGTGACAAATGTGGTCAAGTCGCTTAATAAACGTTGATCAGCATGTAATTCTGAGTATGTTTGGCTATTTTGCCGAACAATTTGGATAACTTTGATATTTGACCTTTTGGTCACTTTCGTGACATGTGGAGGTCAAACGGTTAAAGATTTTGCCAATATCTCTTCGGACAGTTGACCAAGATTTTTTGGCTATTTTTTGGTCCATTTTACTCACAATCTCAAGTTGACCTTTTGGTCACTTTCGTGACCCCTGGAGGTCAAACGAGGAGATCGATTTTCTTGAAACTTTGCAGGGACGTTCTAGGGACCTTAGGAAACATTCCCTGAAAGTTTCATTGAAATCGCACGGGCTAACTTTTTCTTTTGTCAGTGTGCGGTCTCCTTTGATACACTATGTATATATTTTTTTTTACGCTTTTCCATGTCCATATATTATCCAGACACAAGAAGACTGAGTAGTGCGTGTATAGAAATTATAGCGAAGTTTCAAAATGTATGGAAATTGGAAACACCACACACACACACAGACGAGTAGGTAGAAAAAAAGATGAAGGTAAAGATGAGACACTTTTTTGTTGCTATTATATTATATTGCTATTATATTGCTATTATATTGCTATTATATTGCTATTGCTATATATATATATATATATATATATCGTACCTATCAACTTTCCCCAGAACTTTTAATAATGGCAAGTAAAACGCGCGGTCTCATTGATTTCTTGCATAATGATGTACACGAGCCCAAAGAAAAAAAAAAAAATACACAAAACTGATTCCCCTTTCCCTTCTGCTTTTTTTTATTATCAATGCATTATTGTGTGTGTGTGTGTGTCGTCAAAAGTCAAAAGAGTTTCCCTTTCGTAGAAATTTGGATTTTGGATGGGAAATGAAAAAATCCCAGACCTTTTTTTAAAGGTCTCGCTATATAAATTCTTCAAATATTATTATTAGTCAAATATATAGACAATTCCACAGGCAAGGAATTTTATTTGTGTATTGTAATTTGAAGTATTAAAATTTAAATGCACACACACACAGATAGTTTTCTCGCTTTTTGCACACTCTTGAAAAATGGCGCATACTATAAAATACAAAAAAAGCAAAGCATTTTGGGATCCATATCCCAATTTAATTTTTAATCTCATCCCCAAAACAAACAAACAAACAAACAAACAAACAACAAGAAAACCACCACACCCGGACACAAATATTTGCTTCACCATCATTTCACATCCGTCATTTAATTTTCAATATTAAATTCAAGGAACATAGTTAAATATAATAATGTAGAGAGATATTGCGAGATGCCGACGCCGTTTGAGCTATATAATTCATATCCATACCTAGGTATAGACTTACGCAGCATCTACATTGTTCGGAAGTGAGTCAAGGCTTGAAGGCTTTTGACATAGAGGAGCAGTGGCCAAGATTGAGCAGCACCGTAGAAGTTAAATGACAATTAAACGGTTCAATATAAACTGTTGACGTCCACATCTTTTTTTAAGCCCTTGTCAGTCTGTGGATTTGGTGCGTATGACATTTTGAATGCCAGAGGTCAAGTGACCGGTTCTAAGTCCTTTTAATCCTGAGCAATTGGACCAAATATGCTTGTTCAAAATTATGAAACACTCGAACCAAAAGAATAAGCCACTTTTTCACGGTACGGTGGTGCTCAATGCTCAATCTTGGCTCAAGCCTCCTTTTTTTTGTACACTTTTTTTTTGAAAGTTAAATCTCTTGGCAAATTAATTAAAAATTGATATGAAAAAGTAAATCACGCGTCGATATATATAGGGAATAAGACACAATCTTTCCTTTGGCGTTTTCACAATCCCAATCCATTCATCATCAGATTCTCAATTTTGGCGTAACTGCAAAAAAATACCTATAGTTTACTGCTCAAACTTGCCCGTAGCTCCTCTACATATATCGTATATACCTATATAAAATGTGGATGCGGTAACTCCTGCGAGGGACATGAAATCCAAGAAAATGAAAATGATAATCAACTCATCGTAAAGAATTTGATTGATGCGCCCACGTGACGTTCGTCTCCAATTGACGCCATAAACGAATATAAACCATCATAATAATATACACGACACACACCGGCCCAAAAATGACAAAGAAGGAAGAAAATAAAATGGGAAATATCCATGTACATGTCCCCAATAGAAACAAAGGACTTGGGAGAGAGAGAGTGAAATTTTACGGGAACGATATGATGGGCTCACAAATTGAGTGAATATGACTTTAATTGAATGTTTAACTGTAAATTGGTAAAGTATAATAGTAATTCCACAGCCACATCCAGACAGACAGACACACACAAAACACACAATATACAATATACAACAACAAAAATAATGGGAGAACATCATCTTAGAAACCCTGTGGGAAATCCGTTTAGTTGTACATGTATATATATATATACGATACATATACTTGTAGAGGAGAATATAGGGACATAGAACAAAAAAAACGGGGAATGATCCCATTTTCCATTCCCCACATCCACACACACACATACACACATACACACACACCATGCCATACCAATACCAAAAGAACTCTAACAATAACCAGAACGTGCTCTATCGTGTAATCGTTTTGTTGGTCATTGGAAATAGATAATATATATATATATATAGAGAGAGAGAGAGAAAATAGTGAAAATAGTGGAAATAGTGAAAATTGGGAAAATTGAGAAAATTGAGAAAATAGAGTAAACGATGGGGAGGGGGAGAAAGAGGGGGAATTCCTATAGGGATTTAATTGGATTTTGTATGTGTGTATGTGTGTGTGTGTGTATATTTTGTGTAATATTCTCATATATTGGTCGTATGGTGTGTTTCAACGCGGAGAGAGAGAGTTGTGGACGGAATAAACTAGGATAATTAAATTTTAATTGGAAATGTAATTGAAATTCCATCGTGTACACAGTAAACACCACACACTATACACTCGGCAACACAACACAAAATGACAACGACAACGACGACGAGGACAACTACACGCAATATTCTGGGAAATGTCCTCATTTCACAATGTACAATTTGCATGAACATTACATTTACATTTACAGAACAGAACAGAACAGAACAGAACAGAACAGAGCACACAAACAGAACACGATCTTCAAGTTGTTGGTTTGGTTGAGGTTCTCAGTTCTCATTCTCCTCCTCTCATATTCTGATCTTCAAGTGCTTCTCCTTTTCGACTCTATTTATATTTGTTTATCTTTAATTCAGGAGCACGAGCAAGAGCAAGAGCAAGAGCCAGAACTATACTGTTTATTGAACATAAGTATACAAAACTATCAAATGTTGCGGCAAATCCTCATTTTCACTTGTCCCTTCTCCACGTTTATCCTCCTCGTCGTCTTCGTCTTTCGTTTGTCGTCTTACTTACTCGCTCTGTTTTTCCCGGTAAATGTGGTGGACCACCGAGTTTTCCTTGTGTATAATTAAAATGTCTTATTATAAATTCTCTCTCTCTCTCTTTCTCTCTCTCTCTATGTGTGTGTGTGTGTGTGGTCCGTGTCCTTCTCATTTCCCCTGTCATCTGTATCGTCTGTCGCAATTTCTGAACATTTAATTTTTTTGAGAATTATTCATTTTACACAAGAGGATTTTCATTTGATGACGAGGACGAGGACGAGGACGAAGACAACGACGAACGACGACGACTGTTGACTGTTGACTATCGGTTGCTTTTATTTTGCGGTATATATCTTACATCCGTATATTTGCCATTCGCCATTTGCCGGCTTCCATTTCCCGTTTCCCCTTCCAAAACGTACACAATTTGCAATTTGCAACTAACAATTTACAATTTACAACTGGTAATAATTTTTAATTGACAAGCCATCGAACCGGGCTGACACACAATTAATTCACTCGCGTGATGAGTTGTAGTTTGGAAGTGTGTTTTTGTGTGTGAGTATTAATTTATTTCCGGTGTCGGAATGAGAGAGGAAAAGAATTTGTCTTGTCTCATCTCACGTCCACATTTCCTAACCTTCTCTCTTCCCCCTTTTCTCTCTCTTTCTCTCTCTCTCTCTATCGTTCAGCCCCGTCAAAGTCGTAAACTATTCAACTCTCAGTCTATTGTGGCCACGTCAAAATATATATATAGGGAAGAGAAAGGAAAGTGAAGGAGAAAAAACGAGTGAGAGCGAGAGAGAGAGAGAGAGAGAAACATAGAGAGAAACTGTGGGAGTTGGCATTTTCCATAGATATCTATATATAAATAGTCAGTAGTTTTTGCTCAGTCGGGTATATTGCAATTGCCAATAGGAAAAGCAGCTGGCAGTTCCTGTGTTTCTCGAGCTGTGTGTGTGGAAGTTGAGAGTTTGGGAGTCTGTGTGTCTGTGTGTGTATATTCTCTGGGTATAGAAAGAGAGTTGTAGATGCGGATGGGTAAACACAGGGAAACCGCTCGTTCGTGTATCAACATAAAAAATGAAAGTTTGTATATGGCTGTGTCAGAAATGGGCGAAAGCGATGAGAGAAAGAGAGAGAGACAGAGAGACATGGGAAAAGTGAGTGAGTGAGTGAGCAAAGAAGATGAATCGATATATATACAGTTTTGCCGCTCTATACTGATTACTGACACATGAACTTACATAACCGAGGAAAAAAAAACATACATACCCGCGGTACATGCTTTTTTACAAGCTTCTCCACACACAAGCAACCTTCACTTTCCTCCACACCCAGCAGAACTCAGAACGATAGAGATGAAGAGAGAGAGAAGAGAAAGCGAGAGAGAGAAAGAGAAAGAGGAAAGCGAGTGCAAGTCGGAGTGGAGTGTATATCCACGAGATTTCCCTAAATGAGTCCAGTTCAACTGTTGATTTCCACACACGAACACGACTTCCAACTTCCTCTCTTCTCACTCTCTTCTATTTCTATTTCTCTTTTCCCCACATTCGTTCATTCGTTCATTCCTTCACTCCTTCACTCGTTCATTCATTCATTCATTCATATATACTCGCTCACCAAAAACTACTTTTACTATTTACACTGTGTGCCGCTTCACAATATCACAATATCATAATCACAATCACACACACACAACTGTACACAGGACCACAGGACATCCGGTCAAGTGTGTGTGTGCGTCTCAATTTCCCCCCATCCAAGTTTCCCCTTTATATATACTTCGGACTTTAGGTATATATACTTATACTAGAGTTATAGTTATAGTTCTTCAAATATAGTTCTATTCAACAAATTCTACATAAGGTAAGAATACATTAATTAATACAATACAGCTCAAAAAAAAGGGGGGAAAAATCCGCATTAAAATTAATCTCAGAACCCCCGAGATTTCCACATTTCCACATTTCCACATTCCACATTTCTCATTTTACATAATTCATATAATTTTTGCTAGAACCCTGAATTTTAAATGATGTGATGTTCATTTGAGAATTTGAGAGAGATTCCTGTTGTGAACTCTATACACCCACTGTAAATTATTTATTATTTCCTCCTTTCTCTCTCTCTTTCTCTCTTCCTCTCTCTCTCTCTTTCTCTTTATGTAATTGTCAATTTGCCTTAAGCCAAAGTAAGTTCCCTTTGTAACAGACAAGGAGAGCTTATGGCGTCATAAAAGTTTTTTTTTTATGGTGTTTTTTTTTATGATGAGAGAAGATACGAAAATCATGAGCCTCATTTGTTTTCCTCTCGTTTGCTTCTTTTATGAGAACCAGAAAACAAAAACAGAAAAACAGAAAGACAGAAAAAAAGAAAAACAGAGCAAAAAGAATCATGTGTTTTTAATTTATTTCCCCCCCTCTGTGTTTTTTTTCTCAATTTCCCCCCAGAACAACAGAAGAGAGATAAGTATTGCCATTGCTGTTGCCATTGCTGTGTGTGTTGGTGTGATGGGCGAGACTCCGGGTGGAGGTGAACTCCTCAAGAAAGACAATCAAAATCCAAATCATCCAAATCCAAATCCAAATCATTCAAATCACCCAGAGACTCATCAAAATCGAATCGAGGACTGTGAAAATCCGGACTCGGATGATCCAGAACAACGAGAGGAGAATTCCAGGGAGACGTGTTGTTGTGGAGGGAAGAAGACGGTTTTATTTGTGGTCATTTTGATTGGTGGATATTTGGCGGGAGTGGGTGGGAGTCAATGTCATTTCGGGTCCAAGCTCGTCCAGTCCAGTTGGCTCATCAAAGAGAAGATGAGTTGTCCAGAGATTGAATTGAAAGGCTATCGGAGTTCGGGGCAGAATCAAACGAGTGGTCGTTCCGGTCGTTCCATCCATACAACAACTACAAATAATGAGGATTCGGATCCAAATAGTAGCAGTCGACAAGCCAAGAAATGTTCTCTCCTCTCCGAGTGCATTGACTTGGGCAATTTGACACTCTATCATGGGATCATCCTCCTCATCTTCCTCGTGATCCTCCTCATCCTTGCTCCATTCTCAAATAAAATCCCTATTAAATTACAAGAACTGGCCGAGAAGCAACCCGTGATACTCCTCGCTGAAGTCCTCAAAGCACCCATCAAATTGGAGGCAGAATTACCTGGATGTTCGAACCTGACCGTCTGTACCATCGCCTTGTTCGTGGCCATGGTCCTCAAATTATGGGAAATCATTGCCCTGTGGAATGATCAGCAGTTGAGTGTGATGACCAAAACTCTCAACGTCAATTCGGACATTAATACGGTGAATGGGGGGGAGGGTGGGGATGAGGAACTTGCCGTCTTCGATGGTGTCTACGTCCTGCAGAACATCATTTTCCGGGTCACTAGTGGGATTTTGGGGAGCATCCTTGCTTCTTGTGTCCTCGGCGGCATCATTGGTGCGTATCGGACGAGGAATGGGAAAGAAAGAGAACGGAGTTTAAGTCTTAGAAATTAAATTTCAATGCAGAGAGATACATATATTTTCTCTCTCTCTCTCTCTCTTTCTCTCTCTTCATCTCTCCATTGTCTCCCTCTCTCTCTCTCTCTCTCTACCCCCCATTAATTTTGGGAATCCTTTTTGGAATTCCTATGGAAACTGGAAACTGGAAGCTGGAAACTGAAAACTGTGGAAGCTGGAATGTGGAATCTGGAATTTTACAACAGAAAATTGGAATGTCGTATGAGACAAAACCACAGAAAAAACACACACACACACACACACACACAAAAACAAATAAGTACCGGGGATTTAACGACTCAACTGCTCTCGTGGGATTTTCATGTTTACTTTACTTTATACTTTCTCTCTCTCTCTCTCCCTTTACCTCTCCCCCCCTCTCTCTCTCTCTCGTTTTCGAATGTTTAATTTTGCATGGAGAATTGAGAGTGAATTGAGACAGTTCCCACACCGCCAAGGTAATACGGCAATTGTATTGTACGATATTGTATTGTCATGTGGTGCACACGATAACAGTTTGTGTTACGTGTTATGTTTATTTATGTATAATATCTATGTGGGTGTGTGTGTGTAAAAGAGAGAGAGAGAGAGTGTTTGTTTGTGTTGGGATTTTTTTGGGGATGTAAAATATTGGGAGGGAAAGTGAGAGAGAGAGAGAGAGAGAGAGAGAGAGAGAAAGTGATATGTATATGATGGGAAAATCGATACGTGCTCCGCCGATTTTGATCTCTTCACGTCGTCCTCTGGTCTAGACCTGTGAAGATGAGATGAGATTTCTTTGTTACAAATTGAGCTTTTTTTTCTCACCCCCCTTTTCACTCTTTCTCTTGTAAATATATATCGTCTGTTAAGTTCACAAAGGAACTATAAGGATTTTCCTTAATTTGCGGAAATGCTATTACTATACGGCGTCCGTCTTTGTGGGTGTAAAATTCTGACAAAAATTCAGGGTGACCCGAAAAGGTCATGACAAACAATAATGTCGAAGGACCCAAAGCTCCATCTTGAGCCCTTTGACCTTTGTGGAGCAGGTCAACGAAATTAAGGAAAATAATTATAGTTCCTTTGTGAACTTAACAGACGATATTCAATAATATATATCGTCCTCTCCATTCGTTCTGATCTGATTCCATGTTTTATTCTGTTTTGTCCCCCATTTGGAGTTGGATTTGTGGACTTGGACTTGGTCTTAAATTGAGTTCTTTAGAGTGCTCAATCTCTTTCAATTCCCTGTCCAACTCCAACCGTTCTTTATCTTTATATATCTGCATCTCTCTTTCTTTCTCTCTCTCTCTCTCTCCTCTCTCTCTCTGTCTGTCTGTCTTTCTCTGTAAATATTGTAATAAGTAATGTGATTGAGAGCATAAATTAAATATTTATATTTATATACTTTTATCATGTGCGAATTCTTTGGGAAATTGGAAATTTACGTACATATACCTATATGTATATATGTGTGCGTGAGAACCAAGAACAATAAGGGAGACGGAGAAAATGTATATCGTTACACTGCTACTGTGCTGTGGAATGTGAAATGATGGTGGCTGACAGCTGACAACTGACGACTGACAACCGACAACTGACAATGAAATAAAACGATGGGGATTTTTTTTAAAAGGAATATATAATATTAAATATTAATACATATATTTTAGAAGAAATATTAGAGGAAATGGCATGTTTCATAATTTTTTCATGTCCACTATAATATATTTCACACACTCCCCACTGTCTCCCAATCTCTCTCTCTCTCTCTCTTCTGACTTTTATCTAGAAATTTAATTTACAGTGTGGAGGGATCAAGTTTGAGTTTGAGTCCTCCAGCCTTTTGTCAAATTGAGTTTAATTTGAACACGAGGAAGAAGAAGAAGAAGAAGAGAGAGAAAGAGTAATGAGGAGATTTTCAAGAGTTTCAAGTTGCCGATTTTAATTTGAAGCTGTGTGTGTAGTGTAGCAAGAGCAAGGTAAAAGTATAGGTTGTGTAGGTACAGGTAGCACGTAGAACGGGGAGCGAGAGGGAAAAGTTATTTATTTTTTTATTATTACTACAGTATTATTATGATACGTGGAACACACTTTGTAATAATGGGATTTCTAGGAAGAGTCTTTGAAGGAGAGAGAAACAGAGAGAGAGAATTGGTTTTCAAGCTTTAACTTTGAAGTTGTCCTAGTGGGTATCGAAATTAAACTCCATGTGTCATACTTACAGTTCCAGTTCCATTGAAAATGAAAAGGAGAGAGAGAGAAGAGAAAGAAGAGAGAGAAAGGAGAATATATGTATGCTTGTGAGGAGTGATGAGCTCATTTTCCTCTTGACTTTTGTCCCCCTGTCGAGAATGTGTGTGTGAGCGTTATTGAGATATTCCGTAATGGTGATGTTAATGGAAATGGAAATGGACTACTGATATTTGATATCATATATTATACATTTTTGGAGAATAGGAATACGAAACGAATATGAATTAGAAATACGAAATACGAACTCTCAAACTCTAAAATTCAAAATTCACAATCCAAAAACAGGAAAGTTTTTACATGGGAGAAACTTTTGATGGATTTATTTGATTACTTTTTGTTCGTATTACGATTCATATTTGAACATTTGTGTCAATACGCATACTACGAACTGGGAGAGAGAAAGAGAAAGAGAAAGAGAGAGGGAGAGAGGGAGAGAGAGACAATTTAGGAGAGCCAAAGGTGGCTGTGAGGAAATATCATTTAAACGGCATCCAACTACAACATAATATATAATGAGGAAAACTTTTTGATAATGTGGACAATCATTTGACGAGTCAAGTTTTCAAAGTGAGATTGAATTTCTAATCAGAGTCCTCAGGAACATGATGAATTCCGTAAATTCTTCATTGAATATTATTATATAAAATAAACAGTTTTTTTTTTGCCTTCACATGTATAAACTTTGTACAAAATTCACTTCTCTCTTTCTCTCTCTCTCTTTCTCTCTTTCTCACTCTCACTTTTGACTGAAATCTGTTCCGAATGAACTGTCTGTCCGTGACGGGGGAAGGAAGGAAAGGAAAGGCACTCCACACTCCACACACTCTGGATTTCCACACACATTTCCATAGTTTTAGTAGGAAATATTATTACGATGCAGAAGTATGAAATGACTATCGTTTTCCTAAGTTGGTATAATTAGCCAGAGTCAAAAGTTTGTTAGTTATGTTTAAATTCGAAAAGGAGAGCCGAGGGGGCTCCTGCTTTTATACTTACTTTTTTGTTCTCAGATTAAAATTTCTCGAAGAGATGAGATGAGGAGGGATCCTCATCTCATTTCCCTTGTAAATTTTACAATTTTACAATGTACATACAAAAAAAAGAAAGAAAAGTAACGGAACATACTCCGTCGGGAAAATTCCGTCACATTTCCACACTCACACACATTTCATTGGTGAGGAGTTTAAATTTCCAAATTTCCAAATTCTCATCTCATCTCACCAACTTTCATATAATATTGAGCTCTCTCATGATTTCACAAAATTATATTAGTTTTTAATTGGAATCGATTCACAGATTGTGTGTGCACAGCTTGGCCACGCACATCATGAAACCTTCTGTCCAAAATGTGTCCAACGTCCAAAGTCCAAAAGAAAAAAAAATCCAGGAAATCCAAAATCAGTTTCTCTTCCCTTTTGACGAGATGGAGAGAAGTTCATCTTGAGTTGAGTCCAAAGATCTTCACAGAGATCCACCACCATTTCCGCACAGTACATATTACATTTTATTTTATTTGGCATTTCATGTTTTTTCATGCTTTATTTACTCATTTCCCGTTTCCTCCTCCTCATAATCTTTTTTTTTTTGTTTTTTCCTCCTTTGATTTTTTGCTCTTTCCCTTTTCGTGATATACATTTTTTTCCTCTATAGCTAAAACACGTTCCTGTGAAGCGTCAAAACATCACACGAATACAGAGAATATCTATACATACACTTTATATACCTATAGTACTAAGTAAAAGGGAAAGGGAAAGGGATTTCTTGGAGTTGGTTGTTCGTCGTGGACGAGATGACGACGACGATAATAATTATTTTCATGTGGAGCGTGTGCAATTTGTTCAAATGAAATGAGGAGAGAGGAATTGAAATTAATGGAAATCCAAAATCCGAAGCTCTCAATTGTCAATCGTCACTTCATCAGAATGACCACGGGGATTTCAATGTACACACACACACACACACACACTATGTACATAATAATACAGATATAATATATATCGTATACATTGAATGGTTGACTCTTTATAGGATTGAAGTCGAGAATCACAGATAAAGAGAGAGAGAGAGAGAGTGAAAATCCTTCATTCCCCCTCTTTTCCCCTAAAGGCCTCAAATGGACTTTGAGAATTGCACACATTTTGAACAAAACAACGCAATATCAAATGTGTATTATACACACGGCCCTTGATTTCTGGATAGTGTTGTGTTATTACCAAAAAACTATACACAACATACTCCAGACTTCTCCATTCGAATTCGAATTCGAATTTGAGGTTTAATTTGTGTGCCACAGTCCATCGGAAATTGTTATATACGTGTTTTAAATGATTTCACAACACATTGTTTTTTTTTCCCCTCCTCCTCGGTAATACTCAACCACATTGAAATTTCCCTTTCCATTTCTTATACATACATGTATCTATCGTATATATAGGTAAAGTCAAAGTCACATGGTTGACGGACGATGATGATGATGATGATGATGAAATTAGATTTGAGTAGATACTTTTGAGAACGGATGATTTTTTCTTTTGTGATGTGGAGGGATCATTTTAAAGCTGTTATCCTCCAGTTTAGTTTCTCAAGTGGAATTCGACAGTGACTATTTTTTTCAGCTATATTCAACTATTTCAACTATTTCAAATATTTGTTTTCTTCACATTTTATTGATTGGAAACAGAATTTACTTTTTTTTTCCCCGTCAATAAATGTTTTTGTGTGTGTGTGTGTGTGTTGGTTTCCCCGATACTTTGCCTTGTGTTAAAGTGTATTTTTTGTCATGTGTGACGACAATCAAAAACAAGGGAAAAAAAAAACAAAACCAAAAAAAAAAACAAAACCAAAAAAAAAAAACAAAACCAAAAAAAAAACGGATAAATAAAAGTTCCACGTCCTTCATTTTTTTTGTACGGGGGGAAGAATGGTGGAGATTGTTGATGAATTCAATCCATGGAGATGTGTTAGTTATTTTTCCTTTAGTCTAGCCAAAATAAAAGAACAGACAAAAAACAACAAAAACAAACGAAGGAAAATTTCGTCATGGATTTCTCTGGATTTTATAGTTTGGTGAAACTAAAAATGGGTTTTCAAATTTCAATGGAACTTTCGTCCCATGTCTAATTAATACTCTTTGTCCATATAACTCTATACATATATTTATTTTTGGTACTTTCTTGTTCCGTTCGTTCGTTCGTTCGTTCGTTCGTTCGCTATCCTCAAGGCTTTAAATCCACTCGATCTCTGTCAATAACAACAACAACCCAAAAAAACAACAACTTTCCCTTCCACGTGACTTATTATATATAAATTATTATTATGTAACTGGTGTGTGTAGTTGTGAAGGGAAGCATTTGAGGAGCATCATCATATTTCCATCCATTGACGACCATGTCAAGTGCGGAGAAAACAATATTGAGAAAAGAGAAACGGCTGATCCCTTCCGAAAATAAACGTGATCAATCAATATTCAATTATACTTTTTCTCTATACTTTCTCTCTACTTTCTCTCTATTTTCTCTACTGTCTACATTCTACATTCTACATACTTCCCCGCTATATAACATGTACTCGCTGCTGTGTGTCTGTGTGTGTTGACAGAAGAATCCACAAGTTGCTCAAAGGGGAATATCGTATATATATCGTATGGGAAACACGGAAACGCGGCGTGCGAGTGCGAGAGCGAGAGGACATGGATAGTCCAAATTACCCCATTTTTTTTCCTTTCCCCGTACATATACATATAGGAACATACCACACCACATGTGTGGAATTCACCAGTTCACCAGTTCACTTCCAAAATTGAATGAAATTGGGGTCATTCCGTTCTAAATTAGCACCTTCTATATACGGGATATATATCTTACATACTATTTTTTTTTTCCTCTGGAACCTTTCCCCATGTAAATAACATGGGGAACCGCGTAACAACTTTCCTCACACTAATTTTACAATGTAAAATTATTTTATTCTATTTTACATTTTGTACATATAAGTAGGCAGATTTTTTTGAGCCCTTTGACAGACTTTGTTCTCCTGACAAATGTTCACACGAACAATGTGCATACTTTTGAGAGCATAGACAACATTCAACACACAGTGTTATCCCCACTCTCTTTTGTCTTTTAAATCCCCCCTCCCCACTCAATTCCATATATATATCTGTCGTCAAAGAGTCTCATCCTAATTACAATATCTCCTTCATTGTCATCATCATCATTAAAATTCTCATCAAGGACACGGTGAGTGAGTCCATTGTTGCCGGTGGAAAGATGAGGACAACTAAAACTACGTGGAAATGTGGAATGACAAACACAATATTACTATGTACTTATATATAAAGTTATTCTCAAGTAATTCCTCCTTTCACCAGGCCAGAGAACCCCAAATAATTCTGAATGGCGTCAAAGTTGAACAAACAAAAATAAATACATTTACAAGTAAGTAAGTAAGTACATATAATATATTATACCATTGAGAATTTGGAGTAGTTGTGGCTTGTGGCAATTCAAAAATGTATCAATGAGATTTTTATCGTTAGTATAATGTACAATGAATATAATATGTACATACATAGGAAATTCCACAGGAAATCTTGGCAGAGATCCCATTCATAATTCATATATCATATAAAATAATAAAATCCCCAACTATACCCTATATATTTTTAATAAGCCAAGCCAAATGAGAATCAATTAGTGTACGCTCTTTCTCACTCAAACTTTTACTTTTTACTTTTACGTTTATACTCATCGTCACCGTGTATTTCTACTTATAGTCATCATTCTGGAGTTTGGAGGCCCATTCGGATTGTGTGGAGATCTCCACACACACAAAGGCACATCAAATCCACACACCACACAGTCACATCCGTTCATCCGTTCATCCGTCACATGCACAGAGCAGTCAACTCCATAAACACACATGCATCGTCTCTCACCTTCCGGCGTCCTCCATTCTTGACACTCTCGACTAAAGTAGAATAATCGCCTTGTTCATTGACTTGGAAGTAGTACAAATCCATATATATGTATATCTGTAATTCCTTCAAATCTCTCTCAATAAAAAAAAACTTGAGCAATGATCAAGCGGACAATTTAGTGGTAAGAATGTACTGACTATATAAAAATGTACATTATCAATCATAATTTTCTCAATTCACCCCCGAGATTTATAATGGATGGATTTCCCTAGACTCTAATACAGTCTCTTGTACGACAAGAAAACGGAGGGACTCCACAGCTGTTTCATGTCCTCCCAAAATCTGTGGACCGCGATTCTATATTTATGAAAAACCCCCGGATTGATTGGATCATCGATCAAAGTGAGGGATTATGAGTTGCATTTAGATAAAAATATGAGAGAAGCATTTTATCGATACAAAAATCCTGCTTGCTGCTTGTCGGTCGTCTCCTCGTCGTCGTCGTCGCGTCGTCGTTGTTTTTGTGAGCTTGAGCTTGAGCTTGAGCTGTGGAGAATCCGCACAACACTTTTTGGAATCAGTGGGACGAAATTATGAGAAATTCAGTGAAGGGAAAAAAACTAATCAACTTTCCGTATAGCTCACTCTCATACAGCTGTACAGCTGACAATCTATAACGATAAGAATCATTTCATTCATTTTCACACAGACACAAGTTGTCTCGTTGCACTTGGACGCCGTTTGATTTATTTCCTCGTAAAACCAACGCGACTTAATGAGTTGCTTAGGTAGATTGTAGATATTGCTCGAACAATGCTCATCGCAAGTATACTTATTTATATCCATAGATAATGTAAAATCGTACGGACATGAATTACGGCTATGGCATAAAGCTTTTCCTTTGTCCCCCACTATATTTTCCATTCCAGTGTGAAGAATAGGTGAAATCGATACTATTATTACACACACACACACAAGTACTGACGATTATAGAACTTCCATAGCTTTCCCTGTACAAAACACCAACTGAAATATTCATCTGTACTCGCTCAGGTAATTCCATCATATTTTTTAAACAGAAACAGACAACAAACTGTATCATTAAAATCTAAAACCTCACTCTTGCCAAAATGTCTCTCTCTCTCTCTCTCTCTCTCTCTCTCTCATATACCCTTTGAAATCCCACTGGATTTATTGTACAAAAAATATATATCTACAAACTGGACGACGCAAACTGGACGCAATTGTTGTTTTCCGTATTGTTTTTAAGCCCTTGAAAGGATTGTGAGCCGCCAGGTGAAATCGAATGCTGTATATGTGAAAACTACTAGGAAATGTAAAGAAATTTCGTGAACATTAATCTATAATGGATGAGATTTCATGTGGATTTGAGAACACGGACAATCCAAATCTCTCATACTCATGCACTCGCCTTTGACAAGTGAGAAGTATTACAATTTCTGACCTGCAACTTGCATTTCTCTCAGCATTTCCCGCAGTACTTTCACCGCGGGGACATTAAATTAAACAAGAACTGTATAAGTATTTCAATAGACAAAGGGTTAACGAGACTTTGAGCCTTTCAGGCAGCATAGCACAATGACGATTTAGTGTGTTCAAAGTACACACTCAGGAAATCTATTTCCGTATACCCTATATGAGCTTCCACATGGACAGATTGCTTACTTCAATCATTTGTCTGTTTGACAGTTTGACTATTATTTGACTGCAGACATGAGATTTCTCGAATCGGATTTTGAGCATTTCAATTTTCAACTATTTCTATGTGTGTGGTCATCATATCAAATGCTCGATGACGTCACATTTCTAAAAAAAAACACTCTAAAAAGTATTTACAATAGGAAGAAAATTGCTATCGGTTTTGGTTTTGGTTGTCCGCGGCGGTGAATGATGTCATCCTCTGAATTTTATATAAGCCGCGTTTCTCTTTCTCGGGATCCCGAGAAAGTGTGGACACACGGACAATTGGAAAATTTACCAGGAATTTGATTGCCAAAGTACATTTTACAATCTAAACAAAAAAAAATGGATGAAATACACACTTCCGACACTCGCCGAATCCGCCAGATGTTATTGACATTTCATTTCATATAAAATATACATATACTGCAAGACATCCAAATGGTCAAACGGCGTTGAACTCTTTCAAATTCCCACAGTCATTGATTTGAGGAGACGTTTGAAACGTGGGCTTTCCGAATATTGTCAAACCAAATGAGATTAATAATAATGAAAATGATGAAATTAACACTGCGTGTGAATTGTGAAAAGGAATTTTCCAAAATATTATTCGATTTCCGGACAAGATCTGATTATGTAAGACACAATTTTCTGTCACCATTGAAAGTGGTTGCCTATAAAATCATTTTATTTATATTCACAAATTGAGAAGTCATCTCGTTGTACTTGGACGCCGTTTGGTTTATTTCCACACCACCAATCATGTTCAGTACTGTGTATATGTAGCTAAGATATATTAGATTCTATGTCTTTGCAAATAAAGGCTTTTCCCAAGTATTTATGTATACAATGTAAATTCGTATATAGAGATTTCTGAATACTTACATGAATTGTGTTCAAGCTTTGGTATTTTCCATTACAGTTAACATAGATAACGGAAATCGATGAACTATACTTACTTTTTACCACTATAGAACTTTCCGCTTCCTCTATATATTTATGACACACAAACAAGTATGTACTAAATTATTCATGGGCTCGCTGTCCACACACGTCAACTTCCACTTCCTCGTCAATTTTCCCAGCTACTTTAAATCCAGAATATCCAAGTAGATAATCCATGAAGTGTCCGCTCTTAATGTACCATCGCTTAGTTTTCCATTTACCTAGAACGTCAACACTCCATTTCACCTTCATACCGAGTTGGAATATGAGAATTGTCCTACTTCCTTGTACGTTGCCTGTGACAACACCATCAAAATATTAAACATATAATATCGAGTTTCCCCATTCTGTACGCTTTCATTTTAAGTTCAACTGAAGAGCTGACAAACTAATGGCAGAAATAAAGGAATTTCGCGCTCAGTGTTTTCTCTTCGTTTCTTCTACATGTATTCGTTTGAATTTAAGTTTGAATAGTTTGCGTGTACTTTCATTTTCTTTTTGCTTAATTAAAACCCATACAGAAAAGAGAGTAAGATTGAGAGTGAGAGGACGGAATAATGAAAGTGATTCATTTGGAATCGTTCTTGAACTTCATTTTCATCCTGTCCAAATTGAATTTCCTTCCTTGTGATGTGGACAAAGGCCGAGCTCAAATTCATCTCTATCCAATTGAGGATCATCGTCGTTGGTTCCTGTGGAAATGTTTCTTTGGCGTTGCCGTCCTGGATTGGATTTTCATGGTGTGTCGTCTCGGCCAGAGTTTCCTTTATCCAAAAGAATATTTGAGCTTGATGCATTTCCCACTTCATTTCGTCTTCACTTTATTGTATTCCATGTGCTTCGTATGGATCCTTTTGCGGATTTGTACTGCATCCGGATGTCATCGTCACGATTTTCAATCAAGTGTGTGAAGATGATGAGACTTCACAGGAGTCTGTTTTTGATTTATTGGAACCGGAATCGGAATCCCAATCCGAGCGAGCAGTTCATCGGCAAAAACATTCACAAAGTCAAAATTCAAATCCTAATTCGAAACCACAATCCAAATCGAAACCAAAATTGAATATTATTGGAACAATCCTCCGGAATTTCCAGGAATTGTCCATGGAGGAATTCTATGTCACAATTATTCCATACTGCACTTACAGCATGTCCATTTTCTATGTCCTCCTTCAAGTCTACGATCCGAATTATAATCATTTGCTTTCCTCCATCGTTTTGAAGAAGGGCGAAAGTCGTCCCTGGTTTTTACCCATTTTCATCCTGTGTGAAATGTTAATGGTCTATTTTATGATGTCCATGCAACTTTTTGGGGTCTCTATTTTGATTTTCCTTCGAAATGTCAGTGACCGAATTGACCAAGGGATTTCAAATATAAAGTAATTTATTACCCAAAGAAACAACTCGGAAACTCTCTGTTGGTTCCAGCATTTGACCGAATTTTTTACGAGTGGCGTTGAACCCTGTCAAATTACTGATATAATGATTCGTTATTAATGAATGACTTGATTTGTTTTTATTCTTTTTTCGTTTAGGAATTCAAATTCCAACTCGAATTTGAATCAAAGTTGTCACCAAATAGCCGTTGCGTACGAGGATTGTCGACAAATCCAATTGCTGGTTCAATTGTTCAACGAGGGATTTGCGTACATCATTTTTGCTATGAAAATCATTGTCATTTCGATTGCAATTATTCTGAGTAGTTTCTCAATTCGATTAATTCAAGAGAGTGGAGATTCGGTCATTCCTGCCTTTTATTGTTTGTTGGGGATTCAATTCGAAATTGCGTTTGCAATTTGTTTTGACAGAGCTTTCAGCGTCCCCCGAGGAATCAAAAAGTACAAGAAAATTATTTATCACGTGTCCAGTCAACTCATTCTCAAGGTTCGCCTTCGATTCCACTGTTTATAAATATATTTTATTGTGGTTTGTCACTATGCACATTTGAGCTGGTTAACAATTCATTTGGTTTTTTGTAGGGGGAAATGAGAGGCCGGGAAATCAACAAATGTGTGGGCTCAATTTCAACTTGTGAAATTAGAGTTGGACGTTTTCAGCACTTGACTCGATCCGCGACGCCCACTTTCATCAATTATGTCTCCAAACATGTTTTCAAACTTTTAATGACACTCAGATGAACGCAACAAAAGGATGAGTACAATTCCAATGTGTGAATCAATTTATTTCATACGCAGAATCACGATATGAAAATTATTATTCACTGCAGTTCGACGCCACTCAATCGTGTGTGCCTTGTTTTTTCTACAACCTGAGGCCGAGGGATGAACTGCTTTCAAGCGGAGTGTAAACTCTCATGGGATTGCATGAATGGCGTTGAACTTGCATGAATGGCGTTGAACTGTCTCAATACAAATCGGAAATTGTAACGCAATCACAAAAAATTCTTGAGCTCATGAAATTCAGCGTCTGACCACCCGATAAATAATCATTCCATCGAGTTTACACTGCTTGAATTACAATTAAAATCCTGGTGAGTCAAGTAAAGAAATTCGGCTGCCTTTTGTCTTCAGACTTCAACCTTCAATTTCCTCCAAGAAGATCTGTTCGATTTCTGCTTGGCTTTCCAGCCCTAAGGAATGACTAATTGCATAATATTACAAGCTAGGCACATATGTGGATGATAATTTTAAGTTCACAAATGTAAAGTGTAAAGTCACAAAAAAATGTGCACACATACATGCAAAATTTACCAGGTAAATCCAAAATTGAAGGATTGGAATTTTGTGCCATGACCAAATCCGAGAGACTTTAAACATTTGCCCTTTGCTCTTCA
Organism: Gisinianus flammeolus; assembly: GCA_034699125.1. Taxonomy (NCBI): domain Eukaryota; kingdom Metazoa; phylum Arthropoda; class Collembola; order Symphypleona; family Katiannidae; genus Gisinianus; species Gisinianus flammeolus. Next base: position 2,652 of record JAIUND010001963.1, on the reverse strand, counting down.
AGTTCATGGCCAGTTGAAGTTGAAGCTGAAGTTGAAGACGGACACAGGATTCCCCTGATTCTGTGGTTGTGAGTACATAGCTCCACGTGAATGACGACGAGTCGATGAAATGATGATGGGGAAATATATGGATTGACATTATTTCGAGGAATAGAGAAATGGACATGTGTGTGGATTTTGACATGGAGAAATTCCAGCACTGGTTCAACATACATGTAAGATATACTCTCACAATTCCAAACCCCAAAATGCCAATATGTAATGGTTCTTCACCAATCCCAGAAAAAGGCTCTTTACTTATTTCGTCGAAATGAATCCCATTTGAACACGTTATCGAATCTCATACACATACAATCTGAGAACTTCATCCGTCTCAATCTCAATGGCTCCCACATATATATAGTTCAACTGTCAGAACTCACACTTACATCGTCGGAATCCATCTTTCATCCAAGGGCTCGAATTCAGTTTCAGTTTCAGTTTCAGTGTGAGGGGAAAGTGGGAAAAGCAACGGTAACGGCGCAACTATCAAATTCTAACATTCCAACAAGAAGACGCTGGAAAATGTACAAAGAGCAAAGAGCCAAAAGGTATACAATTTCACATTTTTTTTGTCTTCTTTTACATCACACGAATTTTTCAATCGACTCCATTTGAAAAGAACAAAAAAAAAAGAAGTCCATCCTTTTAAGCAAACCAAATCAATCCTAATCAAGATTTAGTGGATTAATTGGAATAAATTCTTTACATCTCATCTTTACATTACATTATAAGCAGCATGATGAGTACTCTCATTCGAATTCTGTTGCCATTCACTTGACTTAATTTTAAACGGCGTCGAACTGTACCTAAAAAATCTGCCAACTCTACACACGAATCACACAACTCAAACAATCCACACAGGACTTTGTTTTTGTTTTACGTAAAAACTTGTCTACTCAATTTCAGTCAACAGATATAGTAAAAAAAACTTATCTAATTTCACACAGACCAGCGGAGAGAGAGAGAGAGCGCTAATTGGATATTTAATTGGCTTTCATGAACAATGGACTTTCCCACTTCGTGTTTAAAAAGTGTGGTGGATTATGATTTTATTAGGGAGCGAAGCTCCCCTTATTCTATTGGGTTGTCTGTCTGTCTGTTCGTCTGTCTGGCTGTCCATTTCACGATAACTCGGGAACGGATTGGCCAAATTACATGCGGTTTTTTTTATTGTCATTGTCATTGACTGCTTCAGTGACGTATGAATTTTGGTGACCCTGGGGTCAAAGGGGGCCGAGATACCCGCACTTGACCCCCTGCCTTAGGGGTTAAGTTTGTTGACTTCTATAGTGAGGTCCTAGGTTCGAATCCCAGTAAGGGCAAAGCCATTTTCACAATTTTTTTACTTTTTCGGGGTACAAAATGATGGATAATCATATTATGTGACTTAAATATCCGAAAAACTGAATTCGGAGTTTACCCTGGTATCAAAGGGATTTTGGAGAAAAAAGAACGGGATGGAAGGAAAGTGATTGCAGTCCCATGAACGGAGCACCCGGAGGGTGCGTAGTGAATGGGGCGCAACCACGACTGACGTTTTAATGTGCAGACAAACGGACAGACACCTAAAGTTTTAAAGAGGCTTCGGTCCCTTTTGAGGTACTCCTGTAGCAATGTTTATTATTAATATCACATCACCGCGGTGATGGAAATTTAATTAGTTTTCACGTGTGGTGCACCGCACCTGAAAACTAATTAAATTTCCAATGAAAATTACTTGAAACTAGTACTGGAAATTATTCGACAGTTCATCATCCCAGCTCAAGGGTTTATTTATAATTTCCAACTTCTTTATGATGGTTCTACATATTGATGACAAATTCACCTGTCAGGTGAACACGGTTTGGTGTCAAAACACTCGGACCTGTAACTTCCATGTTTTAATGTAATTGTTTCGATTTTTTTTATTTTCACATATTGAAAAGGCACGAAAAAGGAATTCCGCATTATTAATCCAATCAAAAATCAAAATCCAATCAAGTAAACTCGAAATTCAATAAGGTTATTTCTGATTTGATTGAGGAAAAGGAGCAATTTTATTTTATTGTGCATGTTGGGTATTCCGTTTTTTGATTTCTGGGATGGAGTCCACTCGATCAATTAACCCTTGAACACTTGGGTAGTCCGAGAGGAGATTCAATTTGTAGTAGAATTCTAGGCCATTGAGGAAGACGACGACGGAGAGGTCAACAAAGGTCACGGATTTCCCCACAAGGAATCCATTTCCACTCACATCCAAGATCTCATTCAATTTCTTCAAGAATTTCGGACTCGCGACTTCCGATGCTGTTTTCACAAGGGCCGCTTTCTTCTCCACGTCTTTTACAAACCAGATTGGCGTCCACTCTACATATAAATATAGATTTATAAGAAATTCCCCATAATTCACAGATTGCACTAAATATGTATTTCTAATAACTCCAATATCATTATTATCTTATGTACGATAAAAACAAAGTCGTTTTATAAAAACTCACTGCTAGCATAGTCTTTCAAAGCATCAAGGAGTTCATCAATTCGAGCCGACTCCAAGTCATTTGAACCAAAGAAACCAAATCTCCTGGCGAGGAATCGACCGATGGCATTCGACTGGGAAAGTTTCTCGTTCCC
>JAIUND010001962.1:0-27602 GCA_034699125.1 Gisinianus flammeolus | reverse complement strand
TTCTCAACTGATCCCATTTTACGGAATATTTGACAATGAATGTAAGTGGAATCATGTCTATCAATTCACAAAAACTCCACTTAGACAACAGATGAAAAGCCCCGGAACCCCGTGATATTAGAAGAACAAAATTGTGTATTTGCAAAAAGAAAACAAGGGGTTTTTTCTTATTTTTATTTGTAAAAAAAAGTGCATTTTATTTGTAAGACAAAATAAATCTATTTGTAAAAAAAAATTTGAAATTTTGAAGTTTATTTGTAAAAAAAATAATCTATTTGTAAAAAGAAGTTAATCCAAATAAATATGGAGTCAAATTTAAAGTGAACTTACGGTCCTCATAAGAGACATGGGGAAATTATCGAATGCTGTGTGCTTTCCCTGGAAAGTAGAGAAAGTCCCAAAGAAAATTAAATTTTATAAACTCAATTAAATATGATTTCACATTTGGTGTAAATATATTCAATTAAAGAGCTGTGCTTTGTTCCGTACATTGGAAAGTAGAATGTAAAATGCCAGACTAAAGGCAACGATGAGAATTGAGAAAACCATTAAAACCCGGATCAGTGTATGCAGAATCTCAAGGAACATGACAATATAAATCCCCACCACATCAAATCTAGAAGGAGAAAGTATACTCAAAATAATATTCAATAGCTAAAAAAAAAACAAGTCATGAATAAGAAATTCAACTTAAGGCTTATCAAACCTTTGAAGAAAAACGAGCAAGTAAAACCAACAGAGGAAAGCGGATAAAGATGCCATCGGAGTCTCCAGTGGCTGTTGTATTACTCGAGGTAAAATGATCATACACAGTGTCGAGATGTTCATTGTCCACCAAACACTAAAGAAATATTTAAAGTATTTGATTGGTGTGGACGGACAATTCAAGATATTCAAACAATCACAACTCAACTGAACTTCATGTAAATATGCACTGAGGCACATAATCAAACTTACAAGTTTTCAAAATTGAAAGTGTAGAGCATCCGATGTCTCACAATATTTACAATTTCTCTCGCAATATTGAACAACGAGACGGAAAAAATGAGGATACCAAGGAAAGTTTCATTTTCCATTCCACGTTGAGTTTCAAATAAACAATCAGCTCCATTATTATTATTCCCTTTGTTTAGATGATTCAAACTTGTTCTCGTAAATAAGCCAGATGGATAATAGGAACAATTAAGAGCACGTGGACTCGTCTCGTTCGTTCTTCTTTTGAACAGTTGAACAATATTTTTGTTAGACTGGTGGAGGTGAGCGTTTTTCGTGTAGGAAGTCGTCGCAAACATGGTGAGCACACTCAAGTACAGGAGGTACAAAACCAAATTTACCAACTGTAAATACTTCCCGTATGCATTCCATTTGGCTTGAAGATATTTCTTGGATAAATCATGAGACAACAAATCCACTCGACCATGAGAAACCATTCCATTCAGAATCGGCAAATGTCTTTGATTCGTCGGGATTTTCCCTTTAGAAAATTCATCTTTTGATTTTACTTTCGAGTCCTCCACGGGTTCCGGTAATAAAGCCAGCCATTTAAAATCATATTTGACCTACATTTTCCATTCATAAAAAAATTCATTATTCTCTTTCCCCCCAAAAATACAATACTTATAATTTTATTAATTTTTTAAAAACATTGATAAAAAAAGTATACGTGATAAAATTCGGAATCGGATTTCTTTGAGGAGACGATGCATCCATCTAGAACGGCATTTGCCACACTCGGCATTGACTCCACCAGAGCCATCATAATTGATGAATATTTCCCGGAAGTCAAGCTCAGTATTTCATCACCTCTATTTATTTCGGATAAAAAAATGAATGGTCAAGTAAACATATTGATAGTATAACGTATGTATATTTAATTATTTACATCAAAGAAAGAAAGAGATGAGAGACCTGGTAGGATGAGTCACCATCACATTGACCACATCCACAAATTTATTTTGTATAGCAAAATCAATTGCACTCCACCCATTAAAATTGTACAATAAATGACAATCTAATTTGAGAAGTAATTCCACAGCATTCGGTTGATTATGCATTGCACTCACATGCAGAGCCGTATTCTATATATATATATAGTAAAACAAAGGGTCTTTATAAGTACTTTTGAAAAACATTCCCTTGAGATTTGGTAAATAGGGGTAAAAAGCGATGAAAACTTACACCATCTTTATCAATTTGGTCGATGAGGTGAGAATGGATCGTTAGAATTAATTTCATGGCTTCCCTATGACCATGGGCCGCCCTATATATATGTATACATAAAATATATGCAAAAATAAATAATAATTCAATGGAATTCCCAAGAAAATATTTCCAAAATCTGGATGCATATAGAGTAAGTATCTGTTCCAAAAGAAATATGGAAAAAGTTCATACGCAGAATGAAGGGGTGTGGCTCCAGAATGATCTAAACGTAATTGAAAATCAACACAAAATTCCAAAAAAATGTCCATCCAAGTGTGTTCTCAAAGTTATCGACTCACCTCTATGCAGTAAGGCACCTTTTTTCATCAGACTCTGAACGACGCGAATGTGTCCTGTGAAAGTGAAAGGGAAAGTTGTCCACAAACAATGAAATTTCCCAAGGAGATTACGGACTTTCCCGTTCAGTAACACACTTTTCTAATGTGAATTTTACCGTGGGAAGCAGAGATGTGAAGTGGGGATCGCCCTGCTCCATCACCCTCATTTAAAATACAATTCGTCTGCTGAGATTTCAAAATCTGTTGAATGATATTCAATCGCCCATGAGCACAACTGATGTGAAAACAATTTTCACCCTCATTATTCTTTGTCAAAATGCTACTGCCCAAAGACAATAACTTCTCTACAGATTTAATATGCCCACCTGCAATTTTCAAAAGGAAAAACACACAGACTTTAGCATAACCAACTCCAAGCATTTGTCTCAAAATATACTGATAAACTGTGAAAGAAAATGAAAAAAAAAAAAGTTCTTCGGACGTTTGCACGCGAACATTAAAGCTGTCATCCCTTTTTTGTCCTTATCTTCCAAGATCGGTATGAACATTGGCTGAAAACAAAATTAGGACACGGACACGTGCCAGGAAGGTTTTCCATATGAAATAATACTAATATGTATGCGGCCTTAAAATATACGATTTAAAATGTAAACTCACTGCGATTTCATTGTCTAAAACTTTTTCCAATTCCCCATCGTGAGTGACGAGAGTGATGAGTACATTTCGCCCATCTTTATCATTAATCGTCAAGTCCGCCCCCAGTCTAATTAAAGTCTTCATTGTTTTCCAAGCATTGCGGGATGCGGACAAGAGAAGAGCCGAGCGACGATCTTTATTCAGGGAATTCAATTGTGCTCCTTGAGAAACGAGATATTCGACGAGGGAATAGTGATCAAAAACGGCTGCACACATCAACGGCGTCATCCTTTGCATATCGCAAGACTTTAAACAAATTTCCTTCTCTTCCGGCTGCAAATTGAACATCAACTCGACAATGCTCAACGCTCCTTGAGAACATGCTAAATGAATTGGGGTGGATAGATCATGCTGTTGTGTGGACAGTTTAGCTCCAGATCTCAAACATAACTCCACTGCCTAAAAAATAAAATAAAATACAGTCAAATACTATACACACCTACGAAATATTGTTATATTATTGTATAGTTTTGAGTTATATCAAGGTATTTTGTAATCCCAAAGTAGTCCCAAAGTAGTCCCAATATAAATTGTAATCAGTATTTTTAAATTTAACCCAACACAATAGCTATTACATTCTATTATGTCATAAATCGAAAGGTGACTAATAGAACGGACAGACAGAAAATGTTTGGATGGAAATCCAAAGTTCGGAAGATCCTAATTAGAAACGAATCAGTTAGATGTTGGTAGTTCTGGGTGTTCAGTCTCCTTTCCGAGTATTAGATTTCAAGAAATTAATTGTGAATTATTTCTACCGGTTCTCCGGATTTTATAACGTATAGCTATTGCGTGACCATTCGAATATCGAAAGAAATCGAGAAAATTACGTTGAAGAATAAAATTAATATTATTTTGTTCTCTAAATTCTCCACTTTTAAGTGCATATTATTTACTGATTGTGCATTCTCCTCCGTAGCTTGAGCGCCGCTCGCAGGAGTCTTTAATCTAGCTCCCAATTGTTTTGTGAATATCATTGTTCAAGGGGTTCTCCCTTTCATCTGCTCTCTCAGGCAAGCGTACTGGCTTCGGTGAAATACGAAGTGCAGGGTAATACGGAACCCACGAGGAAAAATAATCGACCCCGACTGAATTGATCGTTGAGTTCAATTCCAAGTCTCACTGTGAATTGCGAAGAGATTTATTTGCTTTCACCAGTGTTTGTTTGTTTTGTCCAGTACGGACTTTCTTTTAGCTCGCCTGAGTTCTCTCGGCTTGAGCGTTGTTTATTATTCATTTAAATAAAATTATAAAACCCTTTTAAAGTATATCCTTTAAAATAAAATAAAACAATATCACATAAAAAACAAATACAGATTTACGAAATCAGCAGAATGCAGAAATTCCTTACTTTTATGTCACCGCCATGAATTGCCGAATGTAAACTGTCAAGGTAGGCATAATTTCAAAAATATTCATTAGATTCTTTATGTAGATGGGAATCAATCGAGTGGGGTTTAAAGTTTAAAGAATTACGGAACATTTCCTTCTGCATCAAAAAATGAAATCATTTCCTCTCGCCGGCACCCATTTTCCTCTCCCCAGGCGAGTAGAATGGCCATTGATGAACGAGAAGCATGTTTAGCTGATTCATGAATGGCAAAAAAACCATTTCGACAGGTTCTTCGAGGAGATGCTCCCATATCATACAGCTAAAGTACATATAGAAAACTCAGGTTTGAAAAAATAAAAGGTATATATACATATATATGGACTTGAATGAATGAGTAAACAAAAGAGTCATTGGGACTTGAGGAACTCACCAGGATTCGGACGCAATCTGGATGATCATGAATAACAGAAATATGGAGAGCGGTACGGCCAAACTCGCCAGCTTGATTTGGATCACAAGACTCCATGAATCTGGACATAATCTTCAGACTATCTGGCTTATCCAATTCCGCACATAAATGTAACGGTGATTGCATTTTCTCATTTACGAGACGAGCATCCGCTCCACTATATGTATATGAAATGAATTTTAAAAAGAAATATGTTATATACTGATAATCGTCTGCACTATATACAGGATATACTAAAAGTAATTAGTATCTGTATATCGTACAACTTCTTTTCCTTTTATTTACCTGAGTAAAAGGTACTCGAGGACTTCCAGAGCATCAAATTCCACACAATAATGAATGGCAGTATTTCCAAAATTATCTTGTAAATCAATGTTCCCATCAAATGCAACAATGATTTGTATGATACACAAATGTTTTTTGATTGCAGCTTGATGAATGGCAAATCTCCCCAAAGAATTCCTCACGTACAATTTACTTGCATCTGCTGAGACGATCCGCTCAAATTCTTTTATATTCCCCGTCTCGGCCAGCTTTTCCCCACATATACAAAATATAATCAAGAAAAATAAACACATATTTTATTTTAAAACTACAAAACTTTCTCATCAAACCAACCGAAAAACTACATATATTGCATAAAAGGTATAAAAAAAACTGCATGGACGTGGAGACAGACCCTCAAAATTCGAAAAGGGCTCTCCCTTAGAAGACAAATATCTGTATTTCTATCGGAAGCAAATTCAAGGGTACTCTCTGGTGTGAGTACTTCATTGTTCGTACATCTTTTCACACAAATAATCGGCAGAATACTACACAAACTCATTATGATCACTGAACGCGTTTTTAATTACAGAAACTTTCAACTAATCCAAATTCAAATGTCTGTAGTCACCAATTTGAATTCAAAATTTCACAATTTCAAATGTAAAGTGGACTTTGTAATTTGTGTAACTCTTCACATGATAAATACCACCAGACTTTACGGTTGAAAATGGGATTTGCTCAGGACTTTCTCTGTTACGTTGAATGTATATCTGTATATGTAGTTTTATTAGCAGTAGCAAAAAACACTATTCACCTGGAAATTCCTATGAGATTATTCGCGTCTGCGAATTATTCACAAAGAATAAACAAAATATTCTAATGTTTTTTAGAAGGATGGAGTCAAAAAGGGATACAGGAAATTCAGGTGAAAAATGTTATGTTGTGGGATGGATCATCAGCATGACATGATGGCGTGCAAATAAAAATAATCCCACCTTTCTCTTTTGTTTAGGTATATATATCTGTATATTTGGCAAAATATCCTGCATGGCTATTGCCAATTTACGTGTTTTCTCAATGACAATGACAATGACAAAACCGGATAAATAATTGGACTGTCACGAGCTAAAAAAGGACTAAAAAAATTACATTGTTTCATTAGCCAATCATCAACTTTGCACTAGATACTACATGGCAAAAGTTCCAAATTTAAAGTCTTTTATTTCCAGCATCCCTTAAATTTCTGGAAGTTACCCGAACCTATAATGCCAAGTGAAGAAATAACTTGAGCGCGATGTTGAATCACTATGTGATTTCTCATGAAATTCCCAACTAAAATATATAAGAAACGTTGGAGAATTCATATATATATATATGATAGGAGGAGTTTTTGCAGTTTTTATTTCACAGACGACAAATTAGCAGTTATGACTGAATGTGGATCGATATATAGAGAGGACAATTATTCCAAATTACAAATTATACGACTTGACGATGACTACTGGCATATGTAGATGTTAAAGTCCCATGAGATTCCCTATTCTCGTAAAATATCCTTCATATCGTATATATATCGTAAGTAACACGAGAGAGTGTATTGTACACCAGTCGTAAATTAATTATGCAAATTGAATGAATATCCATCGATTCTATACTTCGTTCGTTATCTCCCTTCGTTTACTTGTTGTTAAAAATGAAATACACGCTGAAAACTAATGCACACATATACCACTTTCCCCCAGAATTTTTTTTTTGATTATACGAACATGAAAGCCAGTTTTCCAGCCAGTGCATTTTTTTAAAAAGAAGAAAGAAATTTCCAATTTGAAAGTCTATTTACATAGACTTATAAGTAAATGTATACTTCTTATTTTTTTTCTGAAAATTCATCATCATTCTTTAATTGGTAGTAATATTGTAATATTATTAACATTACACATTACACTTATCAACATCATTTTTTGGCAGAGAAGATTTTTGGATTTGTTTTTTTTTTCATAATTTATTTCTTAGATCGGTTCTTAGAGTTGTTCGTTACGTAATTATAATTGTAAAATGTGTATCATTGTGACGCATTAAATATGTAATTCATAATAATTCATATAATAGATGGCTTTTCTATATGTAATGTAAGTATGTGTAAAATAAGAAATCATACAAATCCAAATTTTCAGCTTTTTCTCTCAATTCGTACAAGCACAGTAATTTCTTTACATATTTTTTTAATCATAATATTATTCCTTTTCTTTATACGCAAATCGGGTTCATATTTAATTCAAAATCCATCTCCTTTTCTTTAATATTCATGCATTTTTTTAAAACCCAATTAAAAGAGGAAATCCGTCTTTAAAATTTAAATACAATCTAAATTTTGGTGAAAGTACACAAAACTAAGTATATATCTTATATTGCAGTATACAGTACACACAATTTGTGGAGTATTCCCTTTTTTGTAAAACACTGATTAGAATGTAATAATGTCGTTGATATTTCTCATTTCATTTTATTTTTCATTACATACTTATAATATATAGCTTCTCTTATTTTCTTTTCCTTCGGAAGTATCAAAAAAATGTTAGCTCAGAGTACAATTTGGATTATATATTATGTTTGTCATATTTTCAACATGTGTAAATACATAATTAATACATAATTAATACATAATTAATGCTCTTGTCTGTTTTTTTTTCTGGAGTCGTAATATTTCATTAATCAGTTATTTATCATTTATCATTTATCAGTATCCGATTGCGTTCATTTAAATTTTTGTAATCATCTTTTTTGGGTCCACAATTAAATTGGTTTTCTCATCAATATACAATTTCCTCCATTCAATACATAATGATAATAATAATAACAATATATTTTATAACAGTTTTTTCTCGTTTACTAAATGATTTCTGTGTAGATTTTGAGGTTTACAAAGTTTGTCATAAAATCCTATACAATATTGTTTTTTTCTTCATATATCATTCATCTCATTCAACATCATCATATAGAATTATCGTATAAGAAGACACACTTATTAAAATTACATTTTTTTTAATTACAGCTCTGTCTAATGAACATTGAGGAATCCACACATAGGCAATCATAAATTATTACTTTTTTTTCTTGTTGTTGTTCTTCTTTTGGGAGAGGAAGCAATTAAACAAATATTAGAACGGAAAATCCCAGTTTAACGAACTTTGGACTTTTATAACTTTGGTTTGAAAAACGTTTATTTTTTTTCCTCTTCAAAGGTATTTTTAATTAGTTTTGTTAGGTAATAATTATATACTATATATAATAATTGTAATGTAATATATATATTTGGCGGAATTAAAGGTGCGTTGAGATTGTTGTGTGTTAAGGGATTTTTTGAGGTTCTTTAAAGTTTTTTAGTGCTTTTTTGGTGTGTTGTATAGTTGTTCTGGTTAGGTAAGTAGTTTTATGTTTTTTTGTTGAGCGCTGCTCCTTACTGAACTCTTTTAATAAATCGTATTATTTATTTATTTATACACTTATTAAAATTATTATATATAAACATCATCAAGTTGTTGCACCGTTAAATTTTTTTCCCCTCTCCTTAAACTTGTAATGGTATAAGTTTTTTTATAATATTTTTTTAAATATTTTTATAGCTGTGTATTTATGTTATGTATTTTTGCTTTAAACAAAGAACTGAGCATATATTTATTATAATAATAATAATAATTATTATGTTGTTATTTTTTGTTGTATTATTTTGGTTATATATATATATGTACTTATGTACATATCCTAAAACTGTGTACTTACTTATATTAAGTAGACACGGTATTTAATAATTAAATATCACGGTCCATGTGTAAATCCAATAAAATTGTCCGGAATATTGGAATAATCGTTCATTATATACATATTTATCAAGTATTTCTCATTCCTCAATCAATATTTTTTTTTATTCATTCACATTCATTAATTAATTACTTGTATAGTATTTCTTTATTTATTTAGATTTATTTATTTATTTATATATATATTTATATATATACGTGTACGTAGGAAAAAAGAGAAGAGATCATGAATCAAAGGTATTCGACTATATCACACTTGATCAGAATATTGGGACAGGAGACCATAAATTTTTCTTTGTCAGACTTTTTAGATCGAGACTCGATGACAGGTCGAACGGATTGACGATGATGATGACTGTCACGAAGAGAACGTCTCTCACTCAAAATCTTATGGAAAATGGGTAAGAGGGACACATCTAAATTGATCTCAGAGAAATTCAATACGGAATTATCCAGTCTTTTGGGAACACTGTAACTACGATATTTGGACAATGTTTGTTTACTATTTGCCGGACCACTTCCTCCAATACCACCACCACCCAATGATGACAATCCATGATGAAGACCACCCAAACCACCTTTAGGAATATCTTCCGAGGAACTGTGATTCACCCCTGTGAAGCCACCATATGGGGAATGAGTGAGATGAGAATGATGACCTCGACCACCAGTCAGTCGAACGGACGAGGAATGATGCTCTCCACGTACCGACGACATTGAACAATGATCAATGTGACCTGTTGACGAGGAGAAATTGGGCAGGTCACCTACAACAACAACAACAAGAAAATTAAACACACTCTTTATTATCTTGTACATAGAATCTACATAAGGACATATTTTCAATGTGCTATATAGGTAATTAGTCTAATTAGTAATTATGTAATGAACATTTGAATTTTGAATGACTTACAGGAGGAAGAGAAGATGATCTCTTGATCATCATCATAATCAGTCTTGAGTCGAAGCGCACCAGGTTTGCTCACCATAGTTGTCGGAGACTTGAGTCGTTTACTCCCTTCCCGGACGACCCCACTACTACCACCACCACCACCACCACCACTACTTCCGGTTCCGGTCCCAGCCCCAGCTCCAGCTAAACCCGTCGAGCTCCCCCCTCCACCACTAAGCAAAGGCGGTAGATTGACAATATTGTGAGACCCGTCACGATTTTGTTGTCGCCGAATGGCTAGTGGGAGAATGGGAGCACTGAGTTTACGTAAATGTTTTGTGGGTCCAACCATGGGTTGACCAAGTTGATTGTCTTCGCAACTACTTGAACTGGTCATCAATTTATTCTTATTAAGAAAACCACCAGTACGACCAGGAATCATCCCACCCGCAGTCGTCGTCGCAGCCGATGCTGATGAACCACCCTGAGAATCCAAATGAGAAGGGCCCTCCTCCCCCTCCCCACCCGTCACTACCACTTCATGTTCCTCATAGAAAATATTCCGTTCAATATACCGACGCTCTTTTTGAAGCATGGCCCAGATTTCCTCTTGAGTTGTTGTTGAGAAATTCCCTGTACTGGGATTCGAGCCCATGATGACGGTCAGATGACTCTCGGACACACTAGACTTCTTGGACCGAGCACCCAATGACGAGTCTCCACTTCCCATGACAGAGTCCTCCAAATGTGACCCAACACCATGACCATGACCACCACCAGCTCCTCCCTCTCCAATGTGAACAATGTCATACTCGGATTTATTGAGACGACTTTGGAGTGGATATTGAATGGGTTGGAAACTAGTGGAACCGGCTTTGACAGCTGGATTCCGGAGTTGACTGTACAAATCCATGAGGGTCTCGGATGGACGACCGGAAGAGTCCACGGATTTGAGTTGTTGATGTAGTGGACGTTGAGCACCACCACCACCATTGGGTTTCATCATTGTTGCAGCAGCCGCAGCGACGGTCGTGGTCGTGGTCATCATTGTCGTCATCATGGTAGTCGTAGAGATTTCTTCTTCGGATATCTTTGGAAGACTTTTTTCTTCGACAGTGATGGGCTCTTCGGAGGGTGAGGTCGCCGTTAGATGCTCCTGCTCTACAGGTGGAACTGACTCACTTTTGGCCATGACTGCGCCCAGCTCGGGGGCAAATAAAATCGTCTTGGCTGAATTCAAAACACCCGTCAGTAACACACTGAACGAACAGAAAAACACATTTGAATTAGTACCCAGATTTTTTTTAAAAAAAAAGCAATGAATAGATAATAGATTAAAGGAATTATGGGGAAAGAGAGTTGAAAGTTGAAATGATTTATGTTTTTGATTTTTTACTTTGCTTCCCAAGGGGCAGGGAGTCCTCCAGGGTATTTCCCGGCTGAACGTTTCTTCTCCCTTGATTAAATTAATTAAATTTACATTTTAATTAGAATGATTCTAATAGAATCTCATCAAAAAGGATATGATTGCTGCATATTTGATTTTAGTAAGTACAAGTATACAATTGAAATTACTCTACTATTTTTAATTATGTACAGTTTTTTTGTGATTTTAAGCCCCGCCCATTATTATTATCCTTTCTAGTGTATTTGAAATGGCCCAAGGATCTCTCAAGAAAGAGATGGGCAATAAAAGAACTACTCCACATAATTAAAAATTGGAGAGTACTTAAGTAGGTATATGTATGATTTTTTTTCGTGCGTGAAAAGTTTAGCATGTAGTTAGTGCCTTACTTTTGTGGACTTTCAATGAACACATCCTCGCCACCATCAGAATTTAACGAGTACAGAGAACTAACGTCCGTATCTACATTTAATTATTAGTATAAGCATCACAATAATTAGTCATTCCAATTAGTTTTTTTTTTTATTATTTAATCATTCTTGGATTATTCATTTTAATATTTACGATTAGTACATTTATACAGTCCATGGACTTTTTTTTTTCGTACTTTTTTGCTAATGAAATAAGAAATTTGAATACGAAACGAACCTTCTTTCTTCAGGACTTCGGACTTGGGCAGTGCCAAATTATGCATTGCATCATGAAGGATTTCTTGAGCATCATTTCCTAATATTTTTGCTAAGGCCTGTCGTTTCAAAACCAACAAAAATTAATTAATATTTCCCAATACGTTACCGTTTTTTTTTGATCTTTATCATAATTACAATCTCAAGTGTCATTCCAAAAAAAAAAGACCTGTACAAATTCCTACAAATCAAGTCCAAATTCAAAAACAAATTTAGAATTTTTCAACGAACAATCAGTATTTATATGTATGTATTTTTCTGCTGTGCTGTATAGTAAGTTCTTGTTTGATATTTGAGTCAAGTTCCTTCACGAGCCACTTGAAATTAGATCAAATTCCATCGAAGATAAAAAAAAAAAAAAAAAGAAGGAATTAGAGAAAATGGAAAACACTTTCAACTCTTGTATGTTCATATTTCATGATGATCTCAACCAAATTTTCTCTTGTCTTCTGAAGAGAGACTTGGAAAATGAAAGGGAAAGTGAAAAGTAACTCGTAACAAACCGGGCCCATTAGCCATGCCATATTTGACATCATTCAACGTGAGGAGTTCAAACTACCAAAGTTTATGCATATATATATATACACACATCATGACAAAGACGAAGAGATTTCGGCTATAAGGATTTCATTTTATATATATCGTATACACTACACTGAAAAAAAATCCATGCAATTCCAATTAATTTGCTTTCTCCCCGTTTTTTCAGCCACTCAATTATTTACACAGTCCATCGAGCATGGACCGTCTCCAACTCCAACTGTGCTTTCTTTCCTTCGTCTACTTCTTCTCTCTCTTCAACTTTACAACCAACTTTTCTTTGAATATTCTCTCTCTGTAACATTTGAACTCCGTTTTATCCCTTTCCTCTCCTTCTTTCTCGTTCTCTCTTTCTCTCTGTCTCGCTCCTTGCCATATATATCTGTACACTTTTTTTTTGTACTTTCTCCTTGATTTTGATTTTGTTTGACGCTCACGCTTGATTTCCTTCCTCTCTCTAACGAACGAAAGGAAAGTTTCTTTTTTTCTTCAACTTCTTTTACGTTTTGCATTTCCCTTCTCTTTTTTGTGTGTTACTCTGTCTCGACTTGACTTGACTCCACTCAACTCTGTACACTTCTTTTTCCTTTTCCATTTCCTTTTCATTCTCATATTCTCTCTCTGTTTTTCAAGTATTGAAAAACATAAGGCAAAAAACTCGAGCATTTCATGTTCGAGTCGAGTGGTATGCAGACATCTCTTTATAAAAATCCCTTCAAGATTTTTTTATCTACAAAAAAAAAAGTGATTGCACTCTAACAATTGTAAGAGACAAACTGCAAGGAAAACGTGCAAAAAAGGTGTGGAATAATGCTTTCTTTTTCTATCTGTACATTCACAGAATATGAATGTAAACGGTTGTTCTTGTTTTTTTTTTGTTTCCCCTCTAAAACGAAAAAAAATATAAATGATCAAGTTTCTCGTATCCAAATCCAAATCCGCAAAATCACAATTATAATCAAGCGTCAAAAACCTCACAATCCCTAGGTAAAACTCAATAGGGCCCATTTTTCATTTCCTATTTCATTTTCATTTTTTCAACATTCATATTTTATGTCATCGACCAATACCGAAAAAGCGACCAAAGATTTAGATTGAGATTTTGACGTGGAGAGAAAGAGAGAGAGAGTTTTGTAGATGTGATGGAACAAGAGAGAAAACGGAACTCGGTGTGTGTGTGTGCTATTTTGAAGGACAGAGGGAGAGAGAAGAGAGAGAGAGAGAGAGAGAGAGAGAGAGAGAGAGAGAAAGGAGGGAATCACGACGGGACATGAACGAGAACAAACAACCTGAAGGAAATTGAAAAGAAAAGGGTCATTGAAATCTTAACCTGTGTCCAAAATAAAAAAAGGGGAAGAGGAAAAGAAAATCCAAAACCATTCACAATCATCCATCTATAGGATGGAAAGGAGGAAGAAGGAAAGGGAAGGTAAGGAATAGTGAAACTACATGAGGACATTCACCATACACCATCGAGTTCTATTCGCATATAATATTATATTATATCGTACATACATAGATAATACGCATATACAGAAACATAAAAATACATAGAACAAGACGCTTTTGCTTTTAGCTTGTCAACTTTTTCCTTTCCTCAGAGTTTTCTCTCTTTTATCTTTACCTTTATCCCTCATATATACCCCTAAACCTATTTGTATACCATACAAATCTGTGTGTATATACAATATCGAGTTGATTCCTCTTCCGGACTTGTATGTATCTGTATTCTGTACATACAAAAATCCTGTTCATGTCTGCATTTCCATATCTTTGTGCTTTATGATATTGTCTACTGTCTACTGTCTGCTTTCTACCTGTTCCACTTTCCTCAAGAACACAAACTTTGTCGTGAATTCTTATCTATTTGTATAGCGTACACATAATTGTAGACTGAAGCTGCTGTAGACATTAGACGGATACGAGAGGATAATAAAATTGTCAATAAATCCGAGGGATTTTTACCTAACAAAACCACATAGAACACACACACACGCACATAACATAACATAACACAACAACTTGATTCAAACAAGCTTTTCTTCTTTTCTTTATTTCTCTATATATTTCTGCTCAAAAGTCTGAGTTGCCTTTCTTGTCCTTGCGTATTGTGTGTTGGAGTAACAGGAGGACTTGTGTAAATATAAATGTGTGTAACTAAATAACTTGTGAGAATTTTCCTCATGTCCCTGCTGCTGTTCTCAAATCTCAATTCTCGAATCTCAAATCTTGGACTTGTCCTCGCGTAATACGAGTGAAACCTGAGAGATTCTTTTGATTCCCCTCGTCATTCGTTTATTATCGTATCTTGTATTGTATTTGTGCAGTGTGCGGGAGAGCGAGAGAGAAAAATAGTGTGTCCGTACTGAATTTTCCGTTCACTTTTTGTCCGTCTATCCAAATAAAATCGTTGAGGATGATATATCTTATGAACATGATATGAAAATGCTTTCGGCCTTGGGCCTTTCGGATTTAGAAATGAAATTTGTGCACAAACAAGTTGATAATTTATTGTTTGTTTATCAGTCTCTCCCCCCCACCCAATGCATCTTCTTAAATATATTTGTCATTTGTAGGACATTGGACATGCCATGATGTCTTTAGAATTCCCGCAAGATCGAATACAAATACCTAGATATAAAATGATAATGGCGAAATGATGATAATATACTCAATAAAAAAAATACATGTAATTTGAGATGAGACTTGCAATGTTAACTCTTGTCAGTTCTTTTCCATGTCCTCCAAAATATGATAAAATAATGAGGAAATATTGTGATAAAGAGAAAGAAAAAACTCACTTGAATCTCACTATCAATTTCTCGAATTTGTTTTCGATACTTCTGGTTGACTTGTTTGGCAGACTTGAGTTCCGTTTCATAAAGGGATGTGGCAGAGGTTCGGCGGGTGGCGAATGGTGGTTTGATTGTCGTGCGAAGCCGTTTCTCGATCGTCCCATTGGGATTCCTCTTCAGCTCTATCAACTACGCACATACGTTGAAAATCAGAAAGAAAAACATTCAGTATACATAATATGTAAAAAAAATCACATATATTATATATGATTTTTTTTTACAGGATCCTCTACTACTAAATCCCAGTTGTCTATATATTATACATTCGTAAAAGTCTCAATTAAAAAAAAATATGTAGGGAAAAAGAAAGAAGGAAACCCTCATGATTTCTCATGATGCATAACAAAAAACTGGAGGATACGATATTCAACAACGCCTAATGCAATTGAAGGGAATTCAAACTCAAGGACTCCTCAAAAAGAATCCTGGGAATTAATTCACCAAGGACAATGGAAATTAGTATAAGAAAGCAAGAGATGGAATAAATAAGGGAAATGAAATGAAAATATTGTAGCACAAGAAACATAACAAAAGAAAAAAAAAATGTTGGACTCAAAATAAAAACTTTTTATTATATAGCCAGTTTAAATTGGAATTGGAATTGTACGTGGGCAAAAAAATCTCGTGATTCCTACAGGGTTTGAGTTTTAGTGTTTCCCGTATTCCATTTCACATTACATAAACAACAAGTTAAATTTATAGAGGTAAGTGAGGGGAAAGTGAAGAGAGAGAGAGGAAGAGAGCCGGAGAGAAAAGGGAAAATAAATATTTGAAATGATGTAAATAAGTGTGTAGGTATAAAATATAAATGGAGAGTCGTAGATGGTGGAGTAAAGAGTAACCCAAGGGGTGTAGAAAAACATGCATGCATGCGTAGACTTTCAATTAAATTCCAGAGTCCTTAATTAGAAATTAGAGTAGTCGTCGTATTATATATTTTGCATTTGCATCATGAACGAGAATGAACGAGAATGAACGAGAATGTTCCGGACGACGACCAACTATAGAATATTATAATGTATATATTGTACATGAGATGGAGATGGAGATGGAGATGGTGAAGGAGAAGGTGATGGACAAACAAGGAAGAGGGGGAGTGAAAGGAAAAGGAAAAGTAAGAGAAAGAGAAAGAGAAGGTTGTTGAATGTTTGTCAATTTACCTTGGGCAAGAACACAAGACAGAGTGTAGCCGTGGTGCAGAAAATAATGAAAATTGAAATGATGACAAAACTAGCATCTTGTTTATCCGAGAGAACATGTGAGAGCGGTGCTCCAATTAAACACATCATCACCGAATTATAAACACTCATCCCGATGTATTTTGAGTCATTCAACGCTGGGATACTCACGTGACGCGTTTCCCAGGCCAAAAAACAACCAAACATCTGTAGACAAACAACAAAACAAACACACAATTAGTTTTCATTCCATTCCATTTTTTTATATAGCCAACAAAAAAAAACCTCCCAACTTCCGACTTCCGACAACCCAAAAACAAAACCTCAAATCATAGGACGACGTTGAAATTGAAATTGTAAATTTCAGTTCAAATGGTTAACGTTTACTCTTTTTTTTCTTCAAAGAGAGAGAGAGAGAGAGCAACTGAAATAATTGTACAAACTTTATGACGTGTGTGAAAGTACCTCCATGTAAAATGTAAATGGAGAATTCCAAGCTTGTTACTGTTATCACAGATTTATTTGATTTATCCGTGTACTTTGGAAGCAGTTAAAACTGGGAATTACTCAATTTAATCCAGTTTTCTCCAGAATAATAATAAGAAAGCTCTACATAATTTCGTTAGGAAATAAACTCGGTTTTCCCCTTACGCAACGAATAGGTACGAATAAGAGAGAGAAAGAGTAGAAAAATTGCGATTATTACAAATTATTACTCCGTGCCATTTCATGAGTGTGTTGTTTGTATGTAGTTGGTGTGGAGTGTTGTTTTTGTGTTTCATATGGGTGAAATGTCAAATGTGACTTGAGATACGACATGTACATACCTAGTTGACTCTCCACTGAACGCAACACGCTACCTCATCGTGATCGTAAATACATTCCCTCTCGAATTCACTCAACTCTCTCTCCAATTCCCTGAATACGTACTGTACAGTGTATACATTTGGAAGCTCATAATATTCCTTTTAATATCTATGTAATGGCAAAGAGTAGCCCATTGGGCGTGGTAACTTCCACTCCACTCAACCTCCTGACCCCAACTGCATCACAAAACATATACACTTGGAAAGTTTAAAATTATAGGTACAGTTTTCATTTTCATTTTCATTTTCATTCTCATTTGTAGCACAGTTTTGGAATCAAACATAAATATATGCAGTAAATGGAGAAAAAGTGTGTGTAGATTTGCCCACTCAACTCAAGGATAGCCACATATACAAAACAAAACAATATCGTACAATAGAAGCTCAAACTCACAACTCCTGTGTGTGTGTGTGTTTGTGGAGAGAGAGAGAGAGTTTTTCTTTTGACAAATGTACCATTAAGATCTATCATCGCACATGTAATATTATACTCACAACCTGATTTTCTATATTATTTCTCTAATTCCTAATTCGTGTGCACCCCGATTCCACCGGATGATACGGCAGTTATCGTCATCTTGTTGTTCATGTGTTCATGTCTGAGTTGACTTTGACTTTATTTACTACACGTAGATTCGTGTACACATTATTATTATTATTATTATTATTACGGAGATTTCATGCAGACGACAGAGAGAACAACAGAATGAAGGGAAAACCGAGGTCTTTTAATTAATTTCAAAGCATATAGCATCTTGAACATTTGTGACACATCATAAAAGTTAAAAGTTTCCTAACCACCCATTTTCTCATTTTACATCATTTTGCATAAATGTTATTTCAGGCTTCCAGCGGAAAATGGAGAACAGGGAAATGTAAAAGGTTTTCTCTTGGTTTTGTAGTTTAGTTTTGTCCAGAGGAAAATCGATCTGGAGTCTGGAGATTGAGTAAGCAAAATAGCAATAGAACTTTAGTAGGAAAAAATGTAGGAGAAAGTCCAAAATCCGAAATTCGGAGGTTCAAGTTTTTTTTTTTTTGAAGGGTCTCTAGTTTTTGAAGGAAAATATTTTCATTCTCCATTCTTCTTTCTGCCCACACACAAACATAAAATAACTACATACAAAGATTTTTTTCCTCTCCGTTTTTTTTTTTTTTTTGACATGACTCCAAAAAAATAAAAATCCAAACTGAAGCCTCAACTGAAAAACAGCTTGAAAAAATATTTGGGTTCGTCTTTGTGGTTGATCTGGTTTTGAATGTGGAATTTTTTTTTAGTGGAAAGCTTTAAGGAATGAATGTGGTGAATATGAAACGTTTGAAATGTTCAAGTTGGATCTACATGAAATCTCTAAAATATCCCAAATTCTGGACTCGGTCTCGGTTTTGATTTTGGTTTTCTACAGATATGCACACAGTTTTTTTTTCTGTGCCATATAAATATATTTTCCACGCTCTTTTACTCTTTCAATGTATACATGTATGTATAAACACATACAAACAATTTTATTTTCATTTCATTGGCTTAATAATACAGATGTAACACGGACGAGTGAAGAATAGTTCCGAGGGATTCCAAGGCGTACGTATATAATAGCGCCTGGGAAGAGAAAAATAGGAATAAGCTCCCCAAAAAGCAACTATGAAAACCATCGTCCCAGACCACCCAGACGACGGAAAAAAAAACCTCGGGGTTTTAGTGAGACTATAGAATATAGATGCTTCCTTCAAGTTACTATTGAGTTTGAGAATCAGATCTCGGATTGATCGGTAAATGTAAAAGTTTGTAGTTGTGTGTGTGTGTGTAAAGTTGTGATTGTGGGCATCACACTTTCTCTCTATCTTTCACTCTTCTTCTCCTTTTGCTTCTCTTCCCCCGCAGATTCCTTTTATTTTCCTCTCTCTCTCGCTCTCTCCTTCATATTTTTTGCTCTCTCTCTCTCTTTTACTCTTTTGTTACATTTCCCCTATGAAATTCTATACATTTCACACATGATTCTCATCATATCACACACAAGTTTACAAAACCACAAAGAAAAAAAAGATATGAGTGAAGGAACTCTCTCAAAAATAAAATAATCTGACGAGGACGGGAGAGAATTCTCCTTCCCAACTTTATTTATTTTTGCTCATCACTTGTAAATATATATAGAAACATTTCATTTCAGAGTTTCCTCCTTAGTTTTGCTCCATCAACTTTGATAAATGTCTTGAGCTTTCGGTTTCGATTTCGGTTTCGGTTTGAGTTGATTGCAAAATGCCGAATGCCAAACTTTACAAATTTCCGAATTTCCGAATTTTATATAGGAAATGACAACTTTTTCTTTGTATAGTCAATTATACTAATATTTATTTTCAACATGAAATCCTTTAGAAATGTTTGGATATTTTATTTTCTATATGAGCATCGAATATCAACTCAATTGTCGTATTAGAGAAATGTTATTATTATTATTATTATTTGGTACTGTATTTTGTATACCCTGTACATTTCAAGAGGAGGAATGATTTCAATCTCTCTGGAACAAGAGCAAGACAAACGTATAGACAAAAGCCAATAGAAAAATAGAAACAAAATGCTGTATGTAGGCGGCATAAAACTGGAGAGATGTGACATCCCTTGGGGAGAGTGAGTCTGTTTGTTTGTATCTCCAAGGCTGGATCGTGTATCATTTTTCAGTGTCAGTCGCTGGATGTGTTTGTCCCTACACATACAACATATTGTACACATGGAGATACATACATACTACATTGGTATACAAATACAAAACCCTTAGCAAACAAAAGAGGAGCAAACATGCAGACTTGTAGAGTCTATCCAGTATACAAAGCGAGAGAGAGAGAGAGAGATAAAATCGAATGGAATGGAATGGAATAGAGTGAACCCGACTTAATTTACCTGTCTCTCGCTCTCGCTCTCTCTCTGTCTCTCTCTGACTCTCTTCACAGCCCAAATCCTCCTTGTTCACAACGTCACACTTTCATCCTCAAACATAAGGACAAGTCCAACTTTCACTCTACTCCAAACCAAAACCAATACGAAGAGGAGACTGCCCATACTCCACTATGATCTCCGTACACACACACACACACACTAAATCTCGTGTACTTTAGCAGCAAAACATGTACACACAAAACAGAAGGAGAGAGAGAGAGAGAACTCGACACTTTTCGTCTTCTCCGACGCCAAATTCGGCTCCGTGTGAAAGAAAGAAAGGCAAATTCATGGAATTGAGTCCATTGAAAGGAAAGCCGGTGAAAGTACGAAAGAGAGAGAGAGAGAGAAAAAAAAGAGGAAGAACCCACTTGGTCTTGACAAAAGCTGGGAAATCTCTATTTATATCTCCTCAAGACCAAGGACCAGAACCAGAACCAGAACGAGTACCCAGCAGCAACAGAACCCAGCTAAACACGAGTCGTCCAAAAATCTATCTCTGTATAGTCCGAATTCAACTCCAAACAAAGCACAATATAGATACACCATCCACTAACATTACTATCAAGTCCAGACTCTTCCCATGAAACAACTTCTTCCACTTTTTCTCATACTCCACTGTCCTCATACTTTCTGTCACTGTCTCTGCCATTGTCTCTCTCTCTCTCTCTCTCTCCTTTTCTCTTTATCTTTGTCTCTCCCTTTCTCCGTCCGCCTGTTTCTATCCAAGTTTGTGAACCTTCAGATCGTCCCCTTATCTCCGCTCGTTAGTCTTCATATGGAGAAAATCAACTGTACATGGACGAGATTTATTCTTGACGCCTACACATTACGTTTACACTCAAATACATTAACACTAGCATCAGAAATAGAATTAGAATTAGACGGTACACAATGTTGAATGTTCACTCTTAATCTCACTCTTCCCAGTTGACATTTTAAAATTTCACATTCTCTCTCTCTCTCTCTCTCTTTCTCTCGGATAATAGGAACACCATGCTAAAAAATACTCAGCGAGGGACAAGCATCAGGGGATTTTGACGCACTTTGGTCGAGTGAACATTTTAGTCTATGTATTCAAGGCTTATAGACAAGGAAAATCCATGTCCTCATGAAAATATTAAAGTTTAAAGTTTATTTATCACAAATCCAAGTTTTGTTGGTAAAACGTTCAAAAACGTCACTTGAGATATTCTGGGGGAAATGGAAATTTATGTAATTTTGAATTTTGGAGGATTTCTGCCGTCATTCATGGCAGGATTGGAATTGACCCCTTGAAGGAGTATGAAAAATAGCCACAGAGGAGGAAGTGAACGGAATTTCCATTTCCGTCTCGCTCCTGACTCTTCCAACTATGAATGCACTACGGGGGAAGGAAAATGTTGGCATTCAAATCAGAATCTGCATGGGGAAGGTAATGGTAGAGAGATTTGGAGAGACTGTGGACCAAAAACCCAGTGAATTTGAATTCCGTTCTAGGAGAGTTTCGTGCAAACCACAGAGAGAGAGAGAAAGAGAGAGAGAGAAAGTGGAAAGGAGGAGAAGGATCGCTTAAATTTTGAGAAAATGAAACTTTCAAGCAATTAAGCAATTTGTACTACGATACTAATTCTCTTTTTGATATGGATACGATGGGAATGGAGCATTGAACACACGAATGAACGAATGAGCGAATGAACGAATGAACAAGGAGCCTCCAGAAGGAACAAGACCCATTTCTATATCTCTATCTAAACCCTACACGGTTCTATTTCCTATTTCCTATTTCCTCCCTTCCCACAGCCACAGTCACAGTCATATCCAGAAATCTTTCCTTACTTTCACCATCCCATTTAGCCAAAGACAGAGAAAGAGAGAGAGAGAGAGTGAAAAGGGAATCGTGGGATCTTGATTCGAAAAGATCCTCATATATACGTCAACCCATTAAATGATGACCATATAAAAGATATGCTCCATATTCTCGGAAAGTACGATGAACCAACTAACCAACGTATGTAGAGGCAGACATACAGACATCCACTCTAATTCTATTTGGCAGATACGAGAGCAAACGAACGACGACAAGGACGAGGCCAGTGAGAACTTGGGAAACCCGTCCATGCCCTCCCCTCCCCCCCATTCCCTCCCCATCCCATCTTCATCCATTTCTACCATCCATCCATCCACCATCAACCAACGCCATCCAAAGGCTCCTTTTAATAGCTTCAAAATGACAATTCACAATCCACCTCTTTCACTCTTCATTTTCTCCTCTCTCTCTCGCAACTCACTTTCAGAGAGAAATCTGATAGATATTTTATACACAGTCAACTATCAACTATCAGTATATCTATGTATATCTATATATCTATATATCTATATATACAGACAAACGAAAAAGAGCTTCTCGGTCTTGCAGAATCTATGGGAATTTAGGGAATGTTATAATGTATAGGTAATGATAGCAAAGTTGTAACTTTACCTATTAGATCTTTGATACATTTGACTTGAGAGAGACGTTCAACTGTGGTTTGGTGGACAAATTCGAATTCGAAATTGAACTCGAGTTCGAATTTGGACTGGTGACTGCCGTCACTAACCATATAAAACACACACAAACACAGAGAGAGAGAGAGAGTTGAGTCGACTCATAATAATTTGAGAGAAAATGGAGAGAGAAAGTCGGCAAGGAGTCTGCAAAAGACCAAAAGACATGAGAGTTCTCTCTCTTTCTCTCATTCTCTCTTCAATTCCAATCTAAAGGTACATTGAACATCTAGAAGAAGAGAGTTGACTGTGAAGAGTATGAGTCCATGTCGATGTCGATGTATTTTTGGTTTTGGGTAGTTTGACTAGTTTTTGAAGACCATGTAGGAATTACGATGGGAGAGTACAAGGGGGGAGAGAGAGAGAGAGAGAGAAAACGAAAAGTATATGGAGAATTTTGTGAGAGAGAAAAAGTGAAAGTAAAACTGTTTCCCCAAGAAAACGTATTAGACACAGAAAGAGAGAGAGAGAGAGAGAGAGAAATACTTCTTTTCTCGTTCCATGTTGATAATGTGAAATCGAATGAGGCTCATATTCTCCGGGTTGAATGGCTCAACTTCTCTCTCTTCTCCCTTCTTTCGTTTTCTCTTTTCTTTCTATCTACAAGGTGACCAATCTTATCCTCTATTCATTCCCTCCATTTACGACCCACTGGATTTTACGCCCCGTCTAGTTCCCAGCCAGCTCCACTACTTTTTATACCCACACACACACACACACACACACACACACACACACGACCAACTACTAACCTATTATTATTAGGTATCCTCCATCCTCTATCCACCATCCACCGTCTACATATCACATCACAGAGAAACGACATTCTATTTGTGTCTAAATGTACATAGCCATGGGCTTCCATCTTCCCACTTGGTAGCGCTGTGAAACTACCAAATTCTAAATTTCTAAAATTCTATAGATATAAGTACATATGTAGTACCAGTTTGAGCCCATCACCGTATCACAAACAACTCATATAGCGATGATTCTTTAAAACTCTCTTTTGCAATCTCTTCGATATTGGCTCAACTTTAAACTCAAATCCTCCTGAGACGACTCAATTACGATCAGTCATTAATATTCACATTCACATTACACGTTTCTCTTGGTTCGCTCCTCTTTTTTTGTCTTGTACGTTCCTCCCCATGTTTTAGTTTTATGTAGTTTCTTCATTAGCAAAAGTCAGTTGAATGTAAAGGATTCTCTCCCCATTGACATTTTTCTACAACTTTAATGCCCCCCTTCAAGTCATTTCCATGTTTTTCATTATGAATGCAAATCCCAAAATGCGAAAACTTACTCAATTTAACGCTTTTCATTAGTGGGGACTACAAATTTTTCCTACGGATTATTTAAAAAGCCGCAGTCACAGTACTGATTTATTTCCAAAGACCCATTGAAAAAACGTACAGGACTCGGTCAGATTTAAAAATTAAAGTTGTCGTGTAATTATAATAATTGCGCACTATGAATTAAATGTGTCTGCTTATAGTCTAACTGAAAAACGTGTAGCGCGCGTACTTTCCCTGGTTTTCCTCAACTCAATTGTCTGGAAATTCAGAAAAAAACACAGTGCTGTGTAAATGTGGCTCATTTCATTTTGAGTGTATATAGATTCGTGTACGCGGGGAAAGTGATTGAGAAAGAGAAATTCCTGTGGCCTGATGATATAAATATTAAATGGGGGGAGATTGGAGACGATGAAGCCACATCTGAGGAAATCCTTCCATCTCCATATCTTATGAGTCATCAGACTGAGAATAAGCGATAAAAAACTATCCGTTGACGATATCATCGGTCGTCGTTTCCCACTGTCCTAGTTATTTCTTATACAAAAAGGAAAGGAGGAAATAGGATATAGAAAGAGAGAGAGAGGATGAAGGAGAAAGTAGAATCTATTACCAACTTTTTTTATTATTGTTTACACGAAGACAATATCGGGGCTC
The DNA here is from genome assembly GCA_034699125.1 of Gisinianus flammeolus. NCBI lineage: Eukaryota > Metazoa > Arthropoda > Collembola > Symphypleona > Katiannidae > Gisinianus > Gisinianus flammeolus. The sequence goes on along the minus strand of JAIUND010001962.1, from coordinate 2,689 downwards.
ATGGGGAGAGACGACTCCACTGAAAAAGATAAGTAGAAGAGTTTGGTTTGTGGATTGTGGATTGTAGATGTGGACTGTACACATTACAGATTTTTAGATGGATCCGCCGTTTAAGTGAGCATAAGTGAGCGTCGGTTTGTTTCCATTGCTTTCCTTGTTCCTTCGTCTTTTTTTGTACAAGGAAAAAGTAAATAGAAAAAGCTAAAAATAGGAAATGCGAATGGGAATGGGGAATGCGAATGCGGCGAGAGGTATAGAGAAGGAAAGTCGGAGGAAAGCTTCGGGAAAAGAGTAAATGATCATGACTCAACTAAAACTAAAGCAAAAGTATAAAAACCGAGAGAGAAATAGGGAGAAAGTGGTCGAGAGAGAAAGTACGGAGAAGATTAGGAGAAAGGAAAGTACGTATGTCTGTGTGTTTGTGTGTGTGTGTGGATTTATACAGGGTGAACATGGCCATTTCCATTGCATTTTGTAAAGGATTTTAGTGTGAGTATTTTGTGACGAGTCTCAGACTAAAGACAATCGACAATGTAAGTAAACCTAAACATTTACGATTCTCTATCACGATCTCTCTTTCTCTCTCTCTCTTTACCCCAAAAAACTTTTCTTTCTCTTTCTCTCTCTCTCTCCTTGAGTTTTCTCTAAGATTTTTTCTAGATCTCTTTTACACATTTGAAATTTATATCCTCTCCGTTTTTTCTCCTTTTATTTTTCTCTTCCTACAGGAGAAAGTGAGAGAGAGTTTGGGAGACTGAGAAATTGTACAGGGCCCTTTTGCTTCCTCCTTCTCGTCCTCTTTCCCTGTGGAAGAAGAGAATTCTGAAAGTGAAAGTAGGAGGAGTAAACAGGAGAAGTAGACGAAGGAATTCAATCTGATTTTCCTGGTTTCTCCTTCTCTTTCGTATTCCTTTGCTTTCTCTCTCTCTCTTGCTCTGCTCTCCCCACAATCAACTATAACTTTCACCCAAAGTCTTGCAATCACAATCTGGCCCATACTTAATGTCCCTCCTTAATTTATGACCATTTCTTTAATCTCTATACCCGTCGTCGCTTTTCTCTTCTACCTCTTATTCTGTTGTCGCGTCCTTTTCCCTCTCATTTTCAACTCGTAGGACTCGAAAGTAAGAAGAACTAGTGCAAAAGAAAGTACATACGAAAGTAAATCGACGGTGTACGATTTACTTTCTCACTTTCAAAACCACCACCATTTTATTAGAGACTAACTAAAAGAAAAAAAAAATTGTAATTCAAGTCCGTACAGGTTTTTCTTCTTCTTTTTTTTTTTTTTACTAATTTACGATTTACGAGCTCTCTCTCCGTTCCATAATTTATAATTTTTTATGGGTCCAAGAGGATTTTGTTCCACATGGGCAAGAATACAAAGAAGCCAAAGAAAAAAAGAAGATGAAACGAACGGGAACATCTGTTACACTTTTCAGTAGAAGACTTAATTTCCACGTGATTAAAGATAAACCATTAAAGATCAAATGCATTCAACTTGAATGTTGAATGGGAAATGCTGTACATTTTGAATGAGACTCCGACAATTTTGTTTTTGTGATAGTGATAAAGGTAAAATGCACTTAAATATTTTCCACACAAAAACGTTGTAGGAAGTCGGCAAATAAAGTCGTTCAGTTGTTGTTTTACACAAGACAAAAAAATCCGGAATTATCCCACAGAGAATTGATTGGGAAATCCTGGATTTTCCCTTAAATATAGATATATGTATATAATGTTTTAAATGTATTGACTCACCATGAGAAGTCCTTTATAAGCGTAGATACAGCCGACGAAAATATTCATATAGTCACTCTTACAATATTCATTCACGGGGATTATATTGACGTCATCATTATTTGGGTCCGCCTGAAAGAAATATGAAAAGGTTAGCCCCATTAAAAGCCACTCTTTACATGTACCATTTTCAATTGCACAGTGGGAAAAATTCGGATGAGAGATAAATGATAAATATTTTGAGGTAAAAATGATATTTTGCTTGTTGTTGTTGTTGTTTTTCTTGTGAATTGGGGAAATGAGGGTGTACACAAAAATAAGATTGAGGACAGGAATTATTGTGGGATGGGATGAGAGTGGTTTTTTTTGGGGTTTAATGGATGTTCATATATATATAATATAATAATAATGTAAAAGTTAGGAGGGATGGAGGACAAGTATGAAAGTGAATAAAATAAATAAGAGTATTGGATAAATGAGACTGACATAGCCTTCCATCTTCTTGGTTTCACGGTAGAAAGGGTCGACGAAATGCCAGGTGGTCATAATTGCAAAGTCTAGTGCCAGAAGAATCCCGACTACGATGAACAGCTGCATATCCTTTATCACCTAGAAAAACCATATAACAAATACACACACAGACCGTTAGAATCCTTCCACCCACAGAGTCCCATAGTCCATATGAGCCGAATCTCGTGAATTGAGAATTTCAAATTGCAAATCGCGAATTGCGAATAGGAAATTGCAATAGTCTGAACACTCAAACCCAAACCCCAAGAGAGAGAGAGAAAGCAAGAGAAAGGTAGAGATAGAGAGAGAGAGAGAAAAAAACCACCCAGCAGTCACATTTAATATGGAATATAGAGAAACAGACATTATGTTGTCCACCATTCACTACCACCAACACCACCTTCACACCATCACTTTCCACTTTCTCCCTCCACACACA
>JAIUND010001961.1:0-27648 GCA_034699125.1 Gisinianus flammeolus | reverse complement strand
AAATCATAAGAAACGCCGTGGCGCCAAAAAGGAAAACTCAAATATCTTTTAAACTAGATAGTAGTATCTGACCCGTTTATGTATCGAAAACTCCATATATATGGAGTTCTACATAGAAGAACGGGTCGAATACGACTATCTATATAGTTTAAAAGATATTTGAGTTTTCCTTTTGGCCGCTTTTCCGCCAAGGCGTTTCTTGATGATTTTGTAATTCGAAAAAAAAAAAACCACAAGGAATATAAATCGTCATATATTTTGTTTGAATTTATAACTAAACTTTGTAAATTGATATCACACTTCTATAACTTTTGCATAAAATAGCCCATGTTTTTCTATCGTCCATATTACTATGCAAAAAAGTGAGAAGGCGTAAAGTTTTGAAATGAATTAATTTAAAATACTTGGTCTATTCAAAACAGTTCAAATCAATCAGCATCAATATGGCCCTTAACTTTTTATACATATGGCCCCTTTTATCGCGGAAGCCCCCATATATATATATATTTATGTCCTATATATTTATTGTGTGGTTGTATGGGAGCAGGCGGGACTCAATCGCTATGAGCAGGAACTGGAGGTGTTGATCATCGGACCGGAAGTGATTCAAGAAACATTTGAAGATGTTGTCGGGCTTGAAGAAGCTCTTGCGGAGATTCAAGCCAAAGTCCAAGTCTCTCTTCTCGGTTATCCATTCTGGCAAGATTTCCCCAAATTATTTGAGCTCCCTCAAGGCGTTTTGCTGTATGGACCACCGGGTTGTGGAAAAAAGACGATTGTTTTAAAACAATTGACATAAAAATGAAAGAATATTATTTAGAAAAAAAAGAAAAAAAGAAAATCAATAAAAAATCAAGATTTCTACAATTTCAGGAGACAAAACCCAAACCAAAAAGATATATACAATATAGGAAATATGTACGGAAAATTTTCCTTATCATTTGACTCGAGTCGTCTCGTCTCTCGGATTCCAAATGATTTAATTTCTTATTAATTTCTTAATTGACGTTGATAAATGAGAATAAATCCAGTTTTTAATTAGATTTAGAATTGGATTTGGAATGAGGATTTTCCCGTTTCTTTAATAAAGAGGATGAACAATTTTTTTTAGATCTTTTTTTGGGGAGAAAAAAGTTTTGTCTCAGCCAAAAAAAAAACCAAAACAAAAATGTTCATCCTCTCTAATATTGAATAATTATGAGAGTTCGACTGTGCACGCATCATACACACAGTCGAAGGCAAAGATGGAATGCTCTCTCTCTCTCTTCCTTTTGTTGAGTGTGTGCGCGGGGGAAAAGGAAAAGTGAGGGGAATTTTCTATATAGACGGAAAAAACAAACGATAATATGATTCCTATATACCGTATATGCTATAATAGACCCGCAGAGGGTGTATTTCAAATTATTATACAACCGCTGCGGTTGTATAGTAGACCCCCTTAAAATCTATGAATGCACATGTAATTCAAATGAGAGGACCATTGAAAGTGAGGTGAGGTTGTAATTCAAAACTTTTATACAGCCTCTGCGGTTCTATAAAAAGGAGCGGCTCTATTATAGCATATACGGTATATATATATATCTGAAGCACACAGTATATAGGAATTTCCTGCTGGTTAAATTGAACGTTTTTTCTGGCAGTCCAAACGTTATAGCTTTCAGAGAATGACGAGTCCCTTTTTGATCTTGTAAGATATATTTAAAATCCCTATATTATTATTATTATGATTATTATTATGATTATGAGGTTGACTTTGGAGAATGCCTGTAGAAAATTATTATGATGACTATATTTGGTTTGTGGAAAAGTTATTCGATTCAATTAATGGAAGAGTACAAAATATGTTTACAGAACCGCGGATATAGGAAATATTTGATTGCAGTCACAAATGTATGTAACAATAAAAACACATAATATTTGTCATATTTTCATGCATGTGGAATTTTAATTTACATCATTCTCTTCAAAGCCCGTTCAAAGAACATATACAATGAAATCAAAAATGACAGGAAGTGAAGGATTTTGTATCCATTAAAGTTATGTCAATATTCCGACTGTGGCAAGATTTCGTTTAAAATAAATGACTGTTGACTGACTGTGTGTGGAATTATGAAAGGTTTCTCGTCCTCGTGAGTCTTCTTCACGCTTTTGTTAATTAGTTAATTGCAAAAGGTGCAGGGGAAAAGCGTTTTCCGTGGCTGCTGCTCATCATTCTGATTCTTCTTGCTCGGATGCTGTGCGGGTGCGATGATGAATCATCAACTGTGATGCCGTTTCACATATTCGTTCTGAAGTATTCTGAACACAAGAAAAGTGACAGCGCGGGCTTCTGATGGGCATTTGAACGGTTTTTGGGCAGTGTGAGTTTGCAAGTAAACCGTCAATTGCATGTCCTTTTTGATTCGCCGAGTATAGTTGCAAAAGTGGTGCACTTGAAGGGCTTCTCACCTGTATGAACTCGGAAGTGAACGAGGAGATTCGCGGGTTTGGAGAACTCTTTGTATATAGCAAATTGAACAATATATTTGAAGATAACATTTCTAAACTCTAATTTGACAATAAAACGAAGAATTTGTCATCATTTTTCCTCGCAAATATCCTCGTTCAAGGAATGAAAGGTTCTATATTTTTTGGAGAGGCGGGGCATCCTATACTTGATTTACATTAGCAAGGGAAGCATGGCCTAAATATACATGAAACCTTTCGGTTCCTATATAGACCGACGATGTTCTTCACGAATCAACGTTTTTTTTCTCGGTATATTGTTTTATTTTATTTTAAAGGACAATTCCTTTTAAAATTCTGAACTATTATGAATAAATGAAAATACTCGAACCCGTAAAAATGCAGGTGAGTTCAAAGAGAACTGATCAGTGAAGCTGATGAGTAGGTAGAGAAAGGAGTCTGCCTTTGGATTCCTTTCTCTAGCGGGTGTCAACCGATTTATATTTACTATTCCTCGTCAAGTTCGATTCTACCGGCGCTTCAATTAAAGAAGCCTGTTCGCATGCCTGTGAAAATTGAGACGACTATTTATTTTATATTAACAATGAAAACGATCAATGAAAGAAAAACTCCTGTGGCATAACTCAAACGCGGAGAAGAAGAATATGGCACAGATAGTAAATGGAGCGAGCACTGAAAAGTGGAAAACAAATTAGCGTGACTAAATCAGATCAACTCGATCTTGTCTAATTTATTTTCAAAGATTATTTTTCTATTTTTCTATTATTTGTAATAGCGATACAATTATGATTTATTCGGAAATCCGAATGGGATATACTAAAGCTTATTTAAAATCCCCAAAATCTCTAATACATGGAAAAGGAGACTGAAAGCCCAATACGACCAACTTCTAACTCAACTCGACCTGCTTTCAATCAATCCTATTTATGGGATTCCGAATTCAATTCGGTCCGTCTCTTTTCCTTTGTTAACTTATCGTGGCATGATTTCATTTGATTCTTATTCTATATTTAAACATGCCGATTCCACAATCCGGAGTCGACACGTTTCCTTAAAATTAAGTACAATAACCTCATTAACTAATATACGTTCCATATATCTGAAATCAAAAAGTCTACTTTCTATATAGAACTTTTAATCGGCCGTCAGCAGAATCCGTAAACGAATTCTACTGCCGTTCGAGTTTGTACCCAATTATCATGAATCATCCTTTCTGCCTATCGATTCCATATTCATGGATTAATTTATAAACATTTACAATTTTGTGAACTCTAATGAGTTCATTTTAAAATTACATTTATAAATGCGTAATTCACTGTACCCGTTTAGGAAGTGATACGTCTTCTTAATTTAAATTTATCATTAATAATTCCATCATCATCATTATTATTATTAGAATTATTAGTACAAATTGGAAATGAAACACTTGTAGCATTTCACCCCTGTTAATTATTATTATGTATTATTATTATCTATTTTATTCTTATATATATACTATTGAAATGTAGATTCGTTTCCTTCTATTTTATTTTTAAGGATCTTTAACGTATACATCTCAATTAGCGGCTACAGTTGGCTTAGCGTATTTATTTGGCTGCCTTGTCCGCTTTCCGTACGGACCCTGACTGTACCTAGTCAAGTCTTTTATAAACACTTTTTGTGTTTATGTACATTTTTCATTTCCTTATTAAATGGAAATTCCTTTATGGATCATCATGACCCTTACAGTTATATGATCCTAAACACTTTATATATATGATAGGATCATTACAATTATTACTTATTTAGTTTAATGTTATTTATTTTTAGTGTCAAAATATTCAATTTGTCTCAACTAAAACTACTATTATTATTACTAATATTATTTCCCCCATACACTGTATGTACAACTGAACTTACCAGAGGCATTTCACTATTCAGGACTCTTCGTTATCTATTTCTATATATGCAAAAGCATTTACAACAATCAAAATTATATCCAGATGATTGAAAATTATCAAAACTATTTGGTACGACCAGTAGTCGTACCTTTGACCCTTACGAAGTCAGTCCCTGTTCATACCTACTGCGCCACAGTGGCACATCTATTTTATTCCCTTTCCAATCCATATACTTATTCCAGTGTGTCTCATGAATCTATCTATTCATTGGTTATCTACATACATTCATTCAGCGAATCAGATGTAAATGAGAGTTGGCCATCAGTCCTACTGACACATATATATATGCGATTGAAAGTGCATTTCATGCGTGTGTGTTGATCTTCAACTCTACTTGCATGAATACGTATATATGTGTTTGCTTCTTTTTCGCTCTCTCTCTCTCTCTCTCTACTGTATGCGTTAGTATATGGATGGATTTCTTGTACATGGATGATTTATATACATTTTGTTTTTATTCCCGTGTTATTATTTTACCCAAAATAAGCGGATACTCCGCATACATCCCAATGTAATGTGTAGTATATTCATCCATGTAAATTATATGTATATATTTTCCTTATGTACGTATCTATTTCATTTAAACTTCTTGATGTAAAGAAAGGAGGTCTTTATATCTAACAATATGTATGTACATTGTACATGTGGAGTGGGAAATATTCACTTTGAATTATCGCGCCTTTTTTTTATCATGTATGGATTTTATATCAATAAGTCCTAATATATTTAGACAGTGTGTTATAAAGAAAAGGAATGAATGAAAGTATATTGAAATTGAGGTCTTGATTGTCTGTTTGTTTGTTCTCATTTTGAAAATCCACACACAAACAATATATTGTGAATGTCCTTTTCGTTTTCGTTTGTCGACGCTTTTCATTATGTTTGTACGAATTCAAAAGAGCAAAAAAGCCTGGTAAAAAAAAAAAACGTTTGCCGAAAAGAGAGGGAAAAATGTGAAAAAGTGGTCCTGCGCATTTCATTTCTTATAAATAAATACAAATATACAAATATACAATTGAGAACATGCAAACCGCAGTCTCTTCCTCGCTTTTATTTTTAATTTGGGCGCTCATTTCCCCCAAAATCCTGATTGTGAATGCGAGTAAGAAAAGTTACAGCAATTGCATCGACTGCCTTCATACATTGGCTCAGACGGATTTCAAAATCCTTCGTCATCTCCTCACCCAGCAAAAGACTTTAGGCGCCAATTTCACAAAGCTCCACGCAAGTATCGATAAGTGAATGCAAAACTCGTATTTTTGAAAGCTATATATAATATATTAAAGTTACAATAAAAAACAAATTACCAATTGTTTTTGATTTAAAAAAAGATACGTGACGGATTTTGAGAGTGGTTTGCGCGGTTCGCCACAATTAAAACTAAAACCGGATGTGGATTGGTCGGAAGTTTGGATGAAAACAGAAGCGCAAGGGATTTCATATAATCCGATTGCCGCCTTTAGACTCGTCCATAGATTCGCCCGGCGCCTTCCTGCACTCATCAAACTCATCCGCCAAAAACAACAACCACAAAAATGGCGTACCAATCCTACAATTTTTTCAAATTTTAGCGCGATGACAAAAAACCAAAGCGCATCATTCAAATGTAACATTTTCCCTTTTTCCCACCAAAAATTTCAGATGATGATCTGGCGAGTCTGCTTCCGGAAATCCTTCCAGATGAAGAAGATGTAAAGGATGGACTGGATGGGATCAATCGGCTCCAACATTACTACGATTTTCATATTCCCGAGGTATCGCGCACGAGCGCGCGCGCGCACACACACATGCCAACTTCAAGCTTATCGTTATAAAAAAGCGGGGCTGTCGACAAAAAAATGTAACTAAAAAAAAACTTTTCCTTGCGCGGCGTTGAACAGTTTACGCACGGGAACATTTCAGGGATTCTCACAATGACGAAATTGGATGCGCGTCATTGCTACGATTTGGGGCTGAACTCCGTGACGAGTCAAAATTTGGCGGTGGGGATTCAGTGGCTGATGGAGGCGCTTCGGAAGTCACAATTTGAAGGAGATGAAACCGTGCAGTCACGGGCCATGAAAAAACTACTCGAAGCGATCAGTTTTGTGAGTTGGTCAATCTAAATATACATACAATTTAAATGACCGCCTTTTTTTGTCTTAAACAATTTTATGGGGGGGAAAATTCAAATTTAATTGTTCATGTATATATTTTTGAATTTTTTTTTTAGTATAACGAATTTTTGAGTCTCCAAATCCTTTAAAATCGATTTCGAACTATTTCAATTGCAAATAGATCCACCGAGCGAGGATTTGAGTTCTTCCGAAATTTTGAAGGGCATTGACGACGCCGTGTTGGATCAGAATCAACTGAACCAGCAGAAAAGGCGGGAACGAAATGAGCGGATATTTAGAAATGGGCAACGGCGGGAGGAAGACATGATTGAGCTATATGAAGCACTCTGTACGAATCCGGATCCGAATTTTCAGGTTTGAAAGAGAAGGAAGGTCAAAGGTCAAAAGATCAAAAGGTCAAAAGGTCACAACTGAGGAAACTAAGTATAGAATCATAATTCTGTGTATAGACGGAAGAGGAAAAACGCGTATTGTTTTGCTGGTTGGAATCCACTGTGGATTATTTCTACCGCATCGGCCCAATGAAAATGGAGTTTTTGTCCAGGTCACCGGACATTGTCCAAATCTATGAGATCCTGAGTCCTGGAGACATCCAACAGATTGTATCGCAGACGAAGGGTCAATTCTCGCGGAGGGACACGACGAGAGTGAATGTGAAGGAGACTGGACGCCCTTTACCCTCAGAGCTCAACGGGAAAGTGGCCATGAATTACCCATTTCAGGATGATGATGCTCATTTTGAAGGGCTCCGCCCCTTCATTACTCACATGAAGAAACTCCATGGACTCGGTCTCTTTGATGTGGATGACTTTTTCAAAGTGAGCAGCTACTCGTACACCGGCCGATTCCTCCCCCACAATGACGCGGTATATATACAGATTTTAAATTTAAAATTTAAGAAAAACGGCGTGGAAATTGGCGCATGATTTTAACAAATTAACCTTTGACCTTTGTTTTTTGAATATTTGAAATTGGTTGTTCACAGCTTTACGTTAAAAGTGCGGAGACTACACGTGGGGATCGACTCGTCATCTGGACGGCCTATGTACGATAATCTGCGGATCAAATGTCCTTAATTTAATTTGCCCTTAAGGGATATTGATATTGATGTTGATATACTGTGAAAAACTGATGAATAATTGTTTGTATGTATTTATTCATGCAATTCATTCATTCATTGTATAGTTGACCAATACGATGGTGTGCGGAGCCACGGTGTTTCCTCTGGTTGGAGTTGCGGCTCGTCCAATTCAAGGCTCAGCCCTGTTGTGGTTCAATATTCTGGGGAATGGCTCGAGGGATGCCCTCTCTTATCATGGTGGTTGTCCCATATTAATGGGCGAGAAAAGCATTCTCACACGCCGATTTTTATTCTATGAGCAATTCACCAAGTATCCCTGCCCAGTCGAAGGACCAACTCAAGGATTCCGTGTTCGTGTCAATGGAAACTAATAATAAATCCCATCACACACACACATGCACACAGATGTTAAATTGTACTCGCCCGGAATTTGTGTTATATATAGTGTGAGCATCATAATCTGACCACAGACATGAGAATAATTAAATTAATTAAATTACAAAATATTTTCCCCTGCTAAAACAAAAGAATAGAGATGAACTCAGCGCGGGAACGTTTAACAAATCAGGGATAGGCAAATTTGAAAATCGCAAATTTTTTATTTATTCAAAGTCAAATATTGAATGGAATTGACATTATTAACGTGTTAAATGAAGGCTATAGTTGTGTCGTGACTCTTATTAACAAAAGTGTAGCTGTATAAATTAAACATGTATTCTTTAACATAATATTATTGTTATATATTAGGGAGCGAGCGAAGCGAGCTCCCCTTATATTATCACCCTGTCCGTCCGTCTGTCCGTCTGTCTGTACTATTCACGATAACTGCCGAACGGAATGACATATTTCAATTCGGTTTTCGGATTTAGAATTGTCATCTTATAGAGACGGTACACATGTATTTTGGTGACCCTGGGGTCAAAGGGGGCGGGGTCACGGGGTCAAATGTAAGTCATCAGGGTTTTTGCATAGAAATCCGTTTTAGACAATTCTGAACAGTTTTCGACAAAAAAAAGTTTTTTTGATCGAGTGACCTCTGGTGACCTCAGGAGGTCACCAAGGGGCAATGTGAGACTTTTAAATGTCTGTGAATAAAAAGTTTTGACGGTTCCAAATTTTTTTGTTTCCGCGCCAAAAAATCAAGGATAAAGTGGTTTTGGGGGTACTGTGAGAATATTTTACATTTGGACAGCGGACAGGGCTATAAGTATACGACGCGAATGTTTCAACTTCTCGCTCCCTTGTAAGAGAGTCTTGTAGTATTGTTTATATGCATTGTTTACGTGTGACGTGATATGGCGAGCGCGTAGCGCGAGCAGGAAATGTGGATATGTTATGGTAACATCTCGTGTTGTAGAGAACATAAAATGTCGCTTTTCGAATTCGTTTTGGTTTCCGGACAGACTGATAAATTTTTCTCCTTCTGCTTGCTCCCTGTTAAGGTACTCCTGTACCATTGTTTATAGTTTACTTTATTATTAATATAATTAATTGTTATTGTGAGGATCTTAGTCCAAAATCTTTGTATTAAAAACCTTGTTCAAACAATGATACAACCGATTATTCTTTGTCTAAATTTCAGAGACGATCTCGACTCAGTACACCTACATCTTTAATTAATTATGATTAAAAATCTCTGGTTTAATCCTATAAATGCAAAACAACGGTGCTGTGTGCCTATAATGGTAAATAAAAGATTGATTGATTGCTTCAAAAATGTTGTTCAAAACATTCAGAAAGCGACGAAGGACCAAGACATTTAAGGTGATCGGTGGTCTTACGCAAAGCCACCCAACATGAAGTGCACGAAAAAGACCTTCATAAAGGTACTCCCGAAATGCCCAAAGTATTTCAGTAGTAAAAGTCAAAAATGTGAAAGACAAACCCATGGACCAAACCATGAAATTCAAGTGAACGTCAGAATCTTGAAATGACAAAACTTTAAATTCTTCCACAGACTCTTCAATGTAAATGCTCCGATTCATTTTCCGACTTTGTTCAGGGAAACGGATGGCCTCCCATTTTCCCAATAGCCAGTAAATTCCAGAGCTGAGGAGGATGTGCATTTGATTCCCCACTAATTTCGGATCATAGCTGTCGAGTCCGTCTTCAATGATGTAGCCCTTCCATTTTGCAACAGAGTCATCCTGAACGATTTTCCGATTGTGAGAAAATTTCAATTCCGAATGTACCCTCATTTGAATTTTGAAAATGTTCCAAAAGTACTCGAAGTCTTCCTTGGGAGAAATGAAAACTGTTTGAGGGTGACTCAACTGATTATGAACAAGATGCGGGAGCTCCAAAGGACACGTGACCTCCGTGAGATTCCATAAATGTACAAACTTCCAGTATAATCGGCAGGCCTCAATACGGCTGCAGTTGGATTCATTGAAATATTCAGTTTCGGACCTTGGACAAAGTTGTAGGCACTCTCTAAGGATGTGAATATAATATGCCATGGAGGTGATATGGAGAACCGTTTCATATTCCTCAGTCAGCAAGGGAACATAGAAATTAAACAATCCCACCGGAATCGGAGCTTTGTCTTCAGTTTGGGGACAATCGGGGCTAAGGCGAGCAAAATAAATGTGAAATGACCCTTGACTCAGCAAATCTCGCGAGGATTCCCATTCCGTTTCAAATGGGAAAGGGAAAACGTAATTGGACTTCATGACGCCCCTGTACGCATTTGTTAGGATGAGAGCCATGAACAACCAGATACTCAAAAGAACTCTCCAAACGATAGAGATCGAGGTCCATTTTATTGAGGAACTCCACGGGAGTTCCTTTTCATGTTGTTCCAATAAAATTCTATAAATCCAGATCATCGACGATGTCAGCAATTCAGCAATGGAAAAATCCGTTGCGTTGGACTCAATGCATTTGTAAAGAATTGCCGTGAAAATCATCGTTCCACCCCAAAAAATGAAAAGAACCTCCCAAACGCTGGGTTGAAATGGAGTTGAAAGTACTTTGGCTGTGGACTTAAATTGACTTAGCCGATCAGAAGTGATGAATCGATAGGATGTCATTCCAGTGATGAACATGTGCTGTTTCGGCCAGGTCAACTCCATTTTCTCAATGGGTCGAATGAACGAGTCTTCTTCGAGAGCTTCTTTCGCGCCGGGGTTTTCAAATGTTATATTTATCGGAGAAAGTAGGAATTGTATCGTTGAAATTTGGATCCCTAAAGGTTCCGTCCTGTCAAATGGACTTTTGTGCTCGAGATTTTCCAATGAATTCCTTGCAGCAGTATCCAAATATTGGGGCTTCAACTGTAAATACATTTGTTTTGACTCCCCAAGCGCTTTTTTGTAGGAATTGATCATGGGCGGGAAGCAGGATGTGGGGGAGAGTTTGCAATGAAATGATTCGATGAGCTGAGGATCCATTTGATTGCTAATCAAAATCGAACCGAATTCTACAAATATCCCAGGGGGATTCCACCCACCTTGGAGCGGGACTGGTCCAAATGAACTCGGAGTTACCTTCATCAAAAATGTTGGTGAGGGAGTTATTGTTCTTTTTTTAAAATGAAAGTAAGAAATTAACAATACTTTATGCCAAAACCTGTCCGCCGTCTGGATAAGAATCAAATTAAACGTAGAGTCGCCCAATTTATTCTCCACCCCATCTTGCAATATCGTAGAACATTTCATCGAAAGGTTTGGAGTATCTGTGGGATCTTGGAGGATCAATAGCAAGGATGATATTCACATAACATTTTTGATATTTGACCCGCCAAATGACGTTCCTTAGCTCCTCAGGATATTTAATGTCAGATACTTCGGTGTTGATAACGCAGGAGTTTTGGATGTGAGAGTAGTCGGTGGTGATTGGATCTTTTACTATAAAATGCATCCAGCACTTTGGGATCGAATTTATTGTATGGTGAAAATTGATTATGTGGTTTGTCGAAGCATTGGCTGACAGTTTTATTTTGGCCGAGGCAAGATTCGTGGCGTTGAAGAAAGTGAGTATTACGATCACCAGCAAATATGAGACAATCATTCTGATTGAGACATCCCGTGGGGACATTTTGTATATAGAAAGTGCGCCAATTAAGAATTTGTTTTGAGCTGTTCTTTGAAAATTCACAAATTCATTCCTTGAGAGATAAGACTTTTATTTTAATTTGATGCTCCGTTTTTCCCGTACGATGTGGCAGTGACTGAAAAAAAAACTGAAACATTTGTTTTATTTTTTTAGAACAACCAATCCACTCGGAAAATGAGCGCGAGTCATTTTTTCAAGAGTCCTCAAAAAAAAACAGTGCCCACAGTTGGACGTTTCAAGTATACCGTGAATCGTTATAGTGAGTTCGACCAATTTCATATCGTTTGGAAAATATATTCATAGTCCCGACATCTTGTGGTGTATATAGTCTTTGGAGTTACAAATATCAATCAATCTTTTATTTGACATTAGGCACAGCACCGTATCAATTTGCAATTAATACGGTGGAGTTACAAATAATGAAAGATAAAGACTTGTTTAGACACCTCAGAATTTGGTTTATTACAAAGTTTTTGGTTTCTCAAAAAATTGTGCAAGTTTTCATAAAAATATTTCAAAAGGAAAAAAAGTTACACCAATTTGAAAATCAAATTTTGTCAAAGTCAGTCAAAGTCGCCCCGATCCACGGTATTAGAATTTCTCGGCATTTCTCTCGTTGTCCTGATGAGATGAGATTTGTATACCTCTCATTTTGACAGAGCTTTACATAAGAGATTTTAACAAGTTGAGAGTGTACTTTTATTGACCAAGCCCACAGCACTTTTTCTATATATATAAACTTAAACAAAAACTGTTCAAGTAAATAAATAAATACGATTTTAAGATTCAATTTTGCTCGTCAAAGTATATATATTATATACTTTTGACAACCTTTTACGACGATTAAACCGCAACTTTATTAAATTAATACAGTGAAACATATGAAATCAATTTGCTATTTAAGTATATACAGAGAAAGTAGAGTTATTTATTTTATTTGAAAAAAATCCATGCGCAATAGTATATAATTTTAATTTCTGCAAATGGCGCAACTGACAAACAAAAAATAATGATCATGATAATCATAATAATACAGGTATACATATTTTTATTAAAGGTTTTCAGTTCTATATATAAGGTTTGATTGCTTTTTCAATGACTGTGTGTGTGATGAGTTATCACTGATGACTTTTTGGAATGAGTTCAAAAAGTTGTCATAGTAAGATTTGGATTGGGATTCTAATTCATCTAATTTCGCTTGAGCCTTCCTGCACTCATCAAACACATCCGTCAAGAACAACAACATCAAAAATGGCGTACATATCCTACAATTTTTTCAAATTGAGCGCAATGACAAAAAACCAAAGCGCATCATTCAAATTTAACAGTTTCCATTTTTCCCTCTCAAAATTTCAGATGATGTTCTGGTGAGTCTGCTGCCGACAATCCTTCCAGATGAAGATGTAAAGGATGGACTGGACGGGATCAATCGGCTCCAACATTACTACGATTTCCATATTCCCGAGGTATGGCGGGCGCGCACGCGCACACGCCAACTTCAAGCTTATCGTCATAAAAAAAAACGGGAGTGTCGACAAAAAAACGTGACTAAAAAAAAAATACTTTCCTTAATTTCGTTTGACCGGGGTTGACCTGTTCTGGAGGTCAAAGTATTAGAGATGGAGCTTTGGGTCAAGCGGCATGATTGTCCCTCATGACCTGCTCTACAATAATGTAGCTTTACCCAAAGCTCCATCTCTAATACTTTGACCTCCAGAGCAGGTCAACCCCGGTCAAACGAAATTAAGGAAAATGATTATCGACCTTTTTTGAACTTAACAGACGATATATATATATTAGAGATGAACCCACACAGAAGGGAACGTTTCACAAAAATCAGGGGAGGCAAATTTGAACATCGCTTTTTATTCAGTGGAAGTCGAATTGAATTGAATTGATTTATTAACGTGTTAAATGAAATCCCGAAATGCCCCAGAAGTATATAAGTTTATTTATTTATTTTATTTGAAAAAAATGTGGATAATTGGATAAAATAGTCATTTTAAGTTGTGTAAATTGAACGCCGACAAACGAAAAATAATGACAATAATAATAATAATAATAATAATACAGGTATATATTTTTATTAAAGGTTTTCAGTTCTATTATATTTAAGGTTTGATTGCTTTTTGAATCTGTGTGTGTGTTTGTGTGTGCGATGACTTTTGTATGTGGAATGAGCTCAAAAATGAGAGCCTGGAAGTTTTTCATAGTAAGATTTTGATTGTGATTCTAATTCATCTAATTTGACTTGAGCTCGTTCCGCTCGAATGTCCTGAATGAAAAGCCAAATGGTCCACATGGAAAAAACCTCAATGGCGTACAAGAGGATATTGAGGAAAATCTCCAGGGCCCGGAAATCATCTGCATACATCAAATATGCAGTCAATGGAAGGGAGAGAAGATCCCCCAGGCCATTCAAGCAAAACCAAACCGTCAGCCCCCACACATTTTTCTATATTTGTTATATATATGCCAAAAGAACACAAAGAAAAAAAAGCCTTGTGAAACATTCCAGTATATCAAAAATTTCAAATATCCCGCGCGAAAATATAAATTCCAAAATCCAAAATGAATTGAATACCCTATATTATATTATATGAAGTTGTGGAAAAGAAAACCCGCCGCAAATATACCATTTTTCACTTTCTTGCCTTTTTAATATGCAGAAAAACATGGGCTATTTTAATATAGGAAAAGTAAGAAATTTGTAAAAAAAATTGCAAATATTGAATTTTAATTAAGTTTCAATTAAAGAGATTTTCCGGAGGAGTGAGTGGGCAAAGTGGAAACGGACGTTTATGAAATCGCCGCTAGAGGACTCACTCCAAATTGTATAATGAAATAGCAGAGTTCAAGGAAATCCCTGAAATTCAATGAAACCGTTTCATTCAAACGGAGCTTATACGCGCGCGAGTCGCTCTTAAATTGTGCTCGACATTTAAACTCGAATATCTCGACTTCTATATAAATACTGGTATGCGGCGGGTTTTCTTATCCACAACTTCATATATTGAATATTATATTATATGATAGAATTTCTATATATACCTCGTGAGTCCATAGGAGTAAATAAATGGAGAGAATGAGAAGGGCAAAGAATAAAATGGCTTGAATCACGTCAATTGCCAAAAGTGCGTCCGCTATTATATATATAAATAAATAACAGAAAATATATATTGGCAATACAGTAAAAATAAAATTCAAATACATTTTTTTGGGTGGGAATCCCTCCGAGAAAAAAAAATCAAGACATCCTTGATTTTTTTCCTGTGAGTATATATATTTTGTTATTAAAAGTTTTGTAAGTGAGGAGAAACTCGCGCACGGCTGAGATGAATGAGTTTAGCCAGGGAATCTCCTTTGGCAAATTCCGGCTTGAGAAGATCCAAATTTGCACCCGCTGCGGACGCCACAAAGGACGCCAAGGAAACAATCTGAATCCATCACAAATGGAAATTCCCCACACCATGGCACAAAAAAAGGAAGAAAATTGGTTTAAAAAAATCAATATATATATATCCTTGATAATGTGTGGGGAATTTAAATTAAACTTACGATCTGAGTCCAAGCGACAGCATTGACGACCGTTTGAATGGCAAACGAACAAACTCGACATCCAGCAGTCATTTTTCTCTATATATAGATGAATGAAGGGAAAACTTTTGACAAGTTTTTCTTTGCTCAGCTCGTAGGAATCAACTGTGGAGAAATCTTCGGTGGAGATTTTCCAGTCCTCGCCCAAATGTCTATATATGCATGCAATTTGGATCGTAATCATAATTAAATTCCGCGCTAATTGGACGACTTGTCAAGTCGTCAGTCGTTTTCATCTGTCGTATGCTGTGGCTGCATGCTGTGGCTGGCTGCTTGCTGTGCTGTGTGGCGAGAGTGTTAATTAAGAGCTAAAAATGGAAATTGTACTACATATTGCATATATGAAGGCAAAAAATCAATAAGTCAAAAGTTCAAGTTTAAATTCAAATATATATAAATGGAGAAATGTTCATTTTTCATATGGTGAAGAGTCGAATGAAAACGAAAACGAGATTGTTTCTATTATATTTACTCCTCTTTTCACACCTCGTTTATAGTGCTAATTTTTCACACACACAGCCTGTGTGACAATGAGAGCGTCATTTTCATCACGCTGGAAACTCCTGTCCACACACACACACACTATATGTATACCGTGGACTGGGGTGATTTCGGTCACTTGATTGGCCAGTTTAATGGCAATATCTTTATCTTATATGCATTGACTTGGATATTTCAAAAAAGGCTTCATGAGCTATATAATTAATCGGAATCGTATCCTTAAAATATTTTATCATGAATGCCATTGAAAATATACCGATGGTTGCCACGTCCGCGGTCGAAAATTGAATTTGGACAAAAAAAATGTAGATTTTTTCTCAGCCAAAAACTTTGTCTGCTGGATCTCTGGATTGCGTCAATAAATTTAAATGATTTTGTTACTGTAATTACACCCATATATAGTTTGTCATCAAAACGGTGGATACATTTTGTTGGTAACGTTCTATATATAAAAAATTATCTTTTTTTTTCTGAATCGCTTCATTTTATGATAAAATTGGGGCTGACTTTGGCCAATACGCAATTATATACTTTTGATTCCCATTTTTGCTTTGAAATCGGTCTGTGGAAATCAATTTTATTTTTGTCAAACTTGTGTGAATTGTGAACATACCGTATATAAGCTGTAATAGGACCCCTGGGGTTGTATTTGAAAATGTTATAGAGCCCCAGTGGGGAACGTGAGAATTATGTATGTATGTACGACATTGCATTTGAAATGGGCGCAGGATTTAGTCTCTGCAAACCTCGGGTTCTATTAGAGGGTGGGGTTCTATAACAGCTTATACGGTATATTTCCATAGTGAAATCTGTACAATGCCGAAAGAAATTACAAGAAACAAAATGGTGGTCGAGGGAGTCGGAATAATTATTCAACCGACGATATTTATCGATGTGATGCTGTTGAAGAAATTAAGCAAGGAGCTTCGTCATGTAATACAAAGAAGCAGCTACTTATATATACAAAATACAACATTTCAAAATCGACTCGGCACATGACAAAACAACAAAAAAATCCACATCAAGTTTTGGGGGGTGGTCAAACTGTGGTCAAACTGAGGAACTCGTTCACGTTGCTTTCGTTTGCGGGGAATTCGGAATACCTTTGACAAAATTGGATACTAAAATGATCGCTATAAAATTCTAGGTAACAACACAAATATAGAATGGCCCGTTCATTCAAGGATAATTTGTGTTTTTCAAGTTTCCTGAAAAATCTCTAGACAGAGAAAAAAGCTGTGCATGTCCAAAGGTGAAAAAATGCGGTGAAAGTGCCCGAATTCACCCCAGTCCACGGTATATATATATATCTACTCTTTCTCTGTCTCTTCTTATATTCCTCTGTGTGCCCAATGCATTCGAAAAATTTGGTATAATAGGAATACGTCGTGATCGAGATTTAATTGGGTGCTAATTGACTCGTGACAGACACAAAAACTGTCATTGTTTTCTCTTTGATTCCACACACCCATATATATATAGACTATATATATTGTCTTTGCCACATGCTATGGTTATGGTTAAGAATGATTCGTCAAATATAGATGTATTAGCTTATGCAAACTGTGATTATTAGTACATCGATTATCGATATATATACATGTGGTTGAGACATAATAATTAGTCAAGTTTTTTTTCCTCTTGCGTTCTCTTTACATTGTGTGGAATCAAAGGTTTATATCGTCGATATATATAATATCGAATATATATAGAATGAGGATGATATGAAGGTCAGTTTATTTATACACTGCGTGTTTGCATCACTCGCTATATTTATATATCACAGTATAGCAGGACTTTTTGCCTTTCTTTTGTTTATTTTGACTTGTGTGCTGTATATATGCATGTGGGCACGTGGATTTTTTATGCTTGTGCTTCTGTGTGTGTGGATTGTTTTTGTGATTGCTCTGGACATTTGGGAACTCATTAAAAATGCTCATACATATCACATTTGAGAAGTATTATCTATATATATATATATATATATATATAGGTTTTAGGGCTCATATAATGGACGTGTTCACGGCGGAGAAAATAAGGCACTCATTTGAAGATCTTAATGCATTTGTATAATTGTGTATAATTGCGTGACCGTCATTTAACACGTCAATATATATAAAGTCAATTCAACATTCAATTCAACATTTAAGATGTGTGGGAAATATTTCTATATATGCTGTATATGGCAGCACATAAATAATCCTGTATACAATCATATACATGAATAAGCAATATGCTTATTCATAATAGGTATATATTGCAATGTGGGAAATGAAATGGAAAAACTTTGCCTGTTTCCCATCACTTCCCTATATATAATAAATATACTTGTCCGTACAAAATTCAATTGTCCCGCACACTCGAAATTAAATCAAGCAGAGTTGGCTGCCCGGGCTTCTTAGTTGGACAAAATGGGTTAGTTTTTATGGGCAACCAAAATATTGAGTTTCTTGGGGTAAAACGAGGGGTTAAAATGTACAATTTACTCAGTTAAATTGTGAATGACAATTAAAACCGTTTTCCCGCTAAAATAATTGCAAGCTTCACCGCGGAACGATTTAACTAGCAGTTAGACAATAAATCATCCTAATTAATTGTTTTGATTCCACATCACAGGATGATAGGAAATTCAAACGTCGACAATATTCAAAAATTAAAGTCAATTGCCAAAAGTTATTTTTAAAAAAATCCAACGATTGTTTACACAATGTAACAAAGGAAAACAAAAGCGCGCGGTACACATTCTAAAAATGTCTCCAACAATGATTGAAATTTAAATAATAAAAACAAACACAATCTTGGTCAAAAAAATGTAAACAATATAGAGAAATGTAAACCATCACCAAAAAACAAAACAAAAGTTCCTTTATTTTCATTTCAAAAGTCAGGTAACCCCCCCAAAAAAAGTTTTTATCTATTTTCCCGCCGGGAAATTTGATTTATGAAATTAAATTGCTCAGAAGAAGAATAATAATGTGGAAAAAATGGTTGAGGCGAGTCAAAGTAAGACGATTCTCTATCTTTTCGATCCTTTTAGTCCTCGTTTTAGGTCTTTTAGTGCTTTTCCTCCTCCTGATTCGTTGGAGGATCAACTTCACTGAAAACCAACTTCAAATCTCCCTGAATACTCCAATGGACAAGGACATCAATGCATTTCTCGTCAAGCAACATGAATCGGGGGTTTTCCCCATCGAATACAAAGAAATCGTGAAGAGGCCTGTAAGGACTTTATTAATTTCCAGAATGCGATCCGGCTCCTCTTTCCTCTCCGCGCTCATCAAAAGTCCTCCGGGGACTTGGGACACTGTGAGACCCTTCATTGAGTCCACCAACGACTCGTACCTAGATATTACTTTGAAGGCGGGTGAGGAGAGGGAGACTTCCGTCATCACCATCATCAAAAACCTGTTCAACTGTGATCCAGCAGAAATTAGTACATAAAAAAAATGAGCAATCCCCCAAAACCCTTTAAAGATGATCAATTATCCCTTGAATTTAAAGGATCTTAATTTGAATTTTGGCGCGTCAATTTCTAGGGGCGCAATACAAGAGGCGGATGAGTGTGTTCCGAAATTTGAATACAAGACTATGGGAGTCCTGTTTTAGTCTCCCAGATCTCTGCTCAACTCCTATTGGTCTCTCCACCGCTTGCAAGACCTTTCCCATTCAGTTCATGAAACTCCGGCGGTTGAGACTTCAAGTCGCCCGGACTCTTTTACAAGACCCTCAGTGAGTGAGTTTTTTTACTTACTAATTATACCTTTTTTAGCTGGAACACACAATAAATATAAATCATGGTTCAAATTATGGTGGCCTTTCTATGGATCCTGATTGGACCCATTTCTTTAACGAAATTGATTTTCTTTGGATCCCGATTGGATCCTCAGTGGATCCTGATTCGACCCATTTCTGTAACGAAGTAGATTATCTATGGATCATGATTGGACCCATTTCGTTAACGAAATTGATTATCTTTGGATCCTGATTGGACCCATTTCTTTAACGAAATTGACATCTTCTTCGGATCCTGATTGGGTCCAATTCTTTAACGAAAGGTTGGACCTTCAAGTTTTGTTCCTGGTGAGGGATCGGGATAATTGAATCCCGAATCAAAATGGATTGGTGTAAAAAGGAGCGGACGACCAACAACTGTGCGGATCACCTCCAATTTTTGTGCCAGAATATGGAGGAGGATTTTGATATAGCTTCGGAATTCCGCATCGCCTTCCCCGATCGATTCCTGGTGGTTCGCTACGAGGATCTGGCTTTAAATGTGGAACAAGTGACAAAGAAAATCTTCAAATTCCTCCGCCTGAATCAAACTAAAGAGACTTCCCTCATTTTGTCCACTCACACTAAAACAAATGAGGGGGGACAACTGAGCATTACCCGGGACTCGAAAAAAAATGCTTTTGCCTGGGTGAACAATTTCAAATTCCAAATTGGCGAAGGCAGGATATCAAATTTCACGGACCTTCAAAGGACTCAAGGGGTTTGCGCGGGAGCCATTACCAAATGGGGCTATAATTTAGCAAATAGTTACAAGGAATTGGAGACTTTTGTTCCCGCTCAAAAACCAGCATGGCCCTGTTTAACTCTTGACCCATAAGATGCATCGAAATTCATTTTAGACGTGGGAGTTTGAAATTACGAAAATGAACCCCATGGACAAAATCTGACGATGATGATGTTCCATTTTTTTCTTCACCACAATTCCAATTTTTTTTAGCGCCAAATATTTATTCTAAATTTAAATTATTCTACCGGACAAAAGTTATAAATTCGAACATGACAATAAATGACCAAAGTGAAAGTAAACGAGAATTATGTGTATTAAGATTTACAAAATGCATTTAATTACAATGGAAAATTGTGTTGAGTCTCAAAGAGAATGCCTTCAAAAAGTAAGAGCTACATCGTCGGCCTAGTTCCGAAAGGTTCCATATTTTTTTGATGGGCGGGGCATCGTACTTGATTTATATTAACAAGGGGGCGTAGCCTAAAAATATAGAACCTTTCGGAACTAGGCCGACGATATGTATCTTAACCATAGACCTCACCTTTCCCCACGTGCATCTGACGAACGTGTTCAAGAGAAAAGCGGATTGTACTCAAGTCCTTGAGGATTCGATCCCGCACACACATTTCCACTTGAGGTCTGTCATTTGGTTGAAGAGTGCATGGACTTAGAAGGAAAAAATCATTCGAGCGATCCCATCTGGACGTGATGAGCTTCTTGCCAAAGAGAACGGGACATCCTTCATGTCGCGTCCGCTCATCCGGCTCTCCCGACCCCAACAAATTCAACCAAAAAATGGCAGAGTTTTTGATGGGTGCAGCTGAGATTCCCACCCAAGGAAACACCGTCGCTCCCCCAAATTCAACATCATTTGCCTGATGGACAAAACAAAAAAAAATCCCGTGGAGAAATCCAGAGTCAAGGTAATTTTTAAAAAAATAAATAATTGCATTTCCCGGTCTGAAATCAACAAATGCACGTTCTTACGTAAACGGTGAGAGTGGAAAAAATCCCGCCATTTGTTTTATGAATTGTTGTACCCTGAATCCAAAAAAAAAAATAAATACAAAAAATCCACCAAAAATTAGATCCTTTTTTGGAATGGAATGGAATAGCGTGAAATATGAATGAATAAAAGTAAAAGTATTAATTTCAAAATCAAAATGAGCGTATACGTCTAAATGACATTTGGGGACCCCTGCAAAATTGTACCAAAGGGTTTGAGTGACCATGCGCTCCTCTCCGATGGGTTAAAAGTCCTGGAATAGTTTATTATATTTGAAGTGAGGATGAACTTTTGACGTCATCACCACGTTTGGTTGCCGCATCTTTCTCCGTTTCAGTGTTAAGTGATTGTGAGCTCGAAGTCGGTCCACGTAGTCCTCGATAGTTTGATCCTGGGCCACATTGTACATTCGGACCACGTCTGGATTGTGAGCGAGGAATTCCATTTTCAACGGCCCAATGAGTAAATTGAAATGAAAGCGCGTTCCAAAGTCCCGCCAGCAAAACAATTTTGACTTTTCCTTCTCCGTCTGAGAAAAAAATAAATAAATAAAAGTGCCATGGATCTCTTTTCAGCTTATCAATTCAATTCAATTCAAAATTCAAATGAAATGTTGAACTTTAAAGCTTTTGAAATATTTTGAACTTTAAAGCTTTCGACTTTTCCGGCGGCACCAAATCATTTAATAAATCCGAATAAATTGCGGGAGATCCTTTTTTTTACCTGATAGTCTTGACCATTGCAGAGCCGAATCGCCACGGCCTTTCCAAACTCTGTAAAGTTTTCAAGATTCCCCGACAAAAGCTCGTCATCGAGTCCATTGCGGATGCGAAGTTTCGGTGGGCACAATGAGCTTGTCTGACAAATTTCGTCCGTGTGAGAGCTCACTCCGGTTGGGAATGAGACTGGATGAGCAAAGAGTTTCGGGTCGTGGATTTTGGACACCAAAAGTGCGTCGTCATGCTATATATTTAAAAACATTTCCCAATTTCCCGCGCTTTTTTTTTAAAAATAAAAAATAAAACCGTGGGACTATTTGAAAATTTTGTGCGAAAATTTGAACAGTAACAGTGCCTTACCGCTTTCAAGGCTTTGTCCAGTTCAGCTTGGACGATGGACGCCGTCACAGTCTTGTCATTTTCCCACTCGGTCATTTCAAGGGCGTGTTCAAGCCATTCAATGCCCTGCGCAAAGTGCCCAGTCTTGAGTCCGTGCGCACCAAGTTCGAAGCAGTGAATGGCGTCCAACTTGACCCCCGTGACCTTTCCAGCAATCTGACCTCGAGCAAACTGTATATAAACGACGAAAAAAGCCTTCATTGTTTTTCTCATGCTTTTTTCCATGATCGATTTGTCAAAAGTTGTCAATGAATACAGAAATATAGATGAAGGACACGAACTTGAGACACTTTGAAATTGTAGTAAAGATGCACTTTCAAAATCCCGTTCATGACTAATTCCAAGTCCACCAAATCCGGCCAATCATGAGGCCGGAAATCTGCCTGAATAAAAGATATCAATTTAAAGCGGCACACACACGCGAAAAATAAAAACCACGAATGCTTTAATTATACTTTACAAAATTACGATTTTACGCAGTCGGATGACGTTTTTCTTGTTCTCCTTGGTTTTGACTGCTTCATTATTATCCTCGTCTACTTTCAACAATGGTGGAAGGAGCTTCAGGATTCGTCGAATGACTCGAAATGCGAAAATGGGATTCCCGCCAATTTTCTCCACGTGTTGTTGAATCAAAGTCTTCGACCAGCCCGAAAGTTCCTCCAGTGTTAAATGTACATTGTTTCCCTCCCGAAAATCCCGGACGTACCTGAACGACATCAAAAAAAAAAACAAATCACAAGAATCAGAACAAAAGACGCGGAATTCCCATTTTTTTAAATGTTTAAACCGGGAAACGTTTTCAAATTTGATTGGTTTGACATTTGAAAATGTAATTGTAAATGCGGATTTGAAGGAGTCCAAAAACAAAAGGAAATGAATCCTTACGCGTCAAGAGATTTCTGAAAGGAATCCGCGTCCGCGTCCAATGACAAGGATGAAGATGATGAAGATGAAGTGGAGTCTTTATTTTTGGTTTGAAGCGCGAGGAAACGGAGGTGGAGTTTAAAATCGGTGAAGGTGAGCTGCTCAAGTGCAACAACATTGCTCGCATAGAGTTTCTCACTCCCACTCACTTTCAACAATACATTCCCGCCAAAAATCCCCAACAATAACAATAACAATGATGTTGAAATGATGGAGTCAAGCTGAAGCGTCATCATGCGCGCGCGCGCTGTCTTCACTTTTGACGTTGTTTGACCTTTGATTTGAACGATGGTGTGACTTTTTTCAGGTTCACACACACACACACACGCACACAGTAAAGTAGAGAACGAATTCCAAATTTGTTTAAACAAATGATGGAAAAAACAACTCACAGCACACACAGTGAGAATCACATTATTATTCTTTTAAACAAATGTTTACACAACAAAAGAACAAAACCACAGAAAAAAGTGAAAAGAAAACAATTTATCGATGTTCATTGACTTTTAAATGACATAATCAGCTAATTACTAATTCATAATTAGTAACAATTACCAAGTCAAAAGTCAAAAGTCCAGACTTAAACTGTTCTATATAGCTAAAAAATTAATTCATCATTGGGAGATTTGCGCGGGAAATGTGAAATATCACAAATCAAATTAAATTGACTCCTCTTTTGTCTACATTCTCTTTATTCATTTTATAATCTTGATAACAAAACAAAGAGCCCAAAATTCATCAATTCAAGTTAAATATAGATTCAAAATCAAAAGCCCGCCAAAACCAAATATGCAATTGTATATTCAAAATTAATGCAATTCTCGTGACTCGAGAATTTTTTTGTATTACAGAAACTGACAACACCGCAAATCCTTTGTACTTTTCGTTTTTCTATTAAGCGCCATTTATTTTTGTATTCACAAAATGTAATACGAATTCACAAATGCCAATTGGTCACACAGTTTTCAGGGAAGATTTGAATTGTCATTACAAAATCCGGTTCTGTGTGTGTGTGGATTTAATTGTGGGGATTGAGTTCACATTCACTTGGAATCTTTGGTCAGGGTCAATTGGACAGGGCCTGGACCGGAAATGATCATTTGAATGGACCCATCTGGAACTGACCAATTTCTTCCCTAGTAAAACGGGGCATCCGGCGTGTCGTGTCCTCAGATCCGCCTCTCCCGAGCCCAACATATTATGCCAGAACAAAGCAGAGCCTTTGATTGGTCGAGCTGCCATTCCTGCCAGGGGAAAAGCCGTCCAACCGCCAGCTTCAACATCCGACAACTATATATAAAACAAACTTAATGACTCATTTCCATCACGTTTTTTAAAGAGAGAAGACGAGAGAGGAAAATTAAAAACCACAAACAAAGGAATCCAAATATTCTTACGTAAAAAAGAACAGTGGAAAACATGAAGCCGTCCAAATCATGTCTAAATCGACCCTGTAATATTTTTCGTAAATCGTAAATCGTAAATCAAAAGGAAATTCATTCAATTTTCTTGTGATTAATAAAACTGTTGCAAAACCAAAATGTACCTAATATGTACCGTATAAACTGAAATAGAACCCCAGGGGTTGTATCGGAAAATCATATAGAACCCTAGTGGGGGAACGTGAGAATAATATGTATGTACGACAATGTATTTGACATGGGCGTAGGATTTAGTCTCGACAAACATGGGGTTCTATTACAGTTTATACGGTATATGTGCGGAACTATAAGATTTTAGATTTGAGCGCCAACATTGAAAATCAACCCACGTATCCTATATATCTATATACTTACATCTAAATGACTGAAGTAATTCTCCACGAAATTGTACCAAAGACAATTAATGGACACTTGATCTGGTCGAACGGGTTGGAAGTCCTGGAGGTCTTTGTGATTTATCACGTAGGAATGCAACAAGCGGGACTTCAAAGGGTCTGGAAATGAATCCGCACCGTCACTTTGATTATTGTTTGAGCGGTAGAAATTTCGGACTTTGTCTTCATATTCCTGCGTTGCTTTGTCTCCAGTCACATTGTAAATCCGGAGGATGTCCAGGTTTTGAGAAAGGAATTCCATTTTCAAAGGCCCAATAAGTAAATTCAATGAACGACGAGATCCAAAATCCCGCCAGCAAAACAATTTGGATTTCTGCTCTACCGTCTGCAAAAAGTGAATTCAACATATATATTTGATCCATTCACAGAAACACAGAATTTGATAATAAACACTTGAATTAAATCCAAAAAAAAGGGGCGGGATTTTCTTTCACCTGATAATTTTTCCCATTGCACAAGCGCATTGACAATGCAATTCGATGGTTCTCAGTTTCAAGATTCCCCGCCAGAATCTCGTCATCAAGTCCATTGCGAATGCGGGTTGTCGGTGGACATAAAGTACTTGTTTGACATATTTCGTGAGTGTGAGACTTCACAACGGCCGGGAATCGAACTGGATGCTCCAAGAGTTTGGGGTCGTATATTTCGGGTGCCCAAAGAGCGTCATCATGCTATAGATATTTAAAAGACGTTTCATTTTTATATTTCCCGCCTCTTCTTTTAAAAAAATATTACCATGTTCAATAGTCAAATCCTGGACTTTTTACCGCCTCCATGGTTTTCTCTAATTCGGCTTTGATGATGGACGCCGTCACGGTCGTGTCATTTTCCCGCCTCGTCATTTTAAGTGCATGTTCCAGCCATTCAATAGCCTGCGCAAAAAATATCAACTTCAGTCCGTGCGCACCAATTTCAAAACAGTGAATGGCGTTCAACTTGACCCCCGTGACCTTACCAGCAATCCGACCTCGAGCGAACTGAACAAGCGAAAAATACCAATTGTCATTGAATCAAGTCGGATTTTGAATTTTGAATGGAATTCGTGAGAAAACTAAAGAGAAAAACGGACTTTGGAAACTTTTAAATTGTAGTGTGCATGCAGATTAAAAATCCCTCTCATGGCGAAATGCAACTCTTGAACATCCGGCCATTTCCCAATTTTCCAATCCGCCTACTCATTTTTTTTTTAATTTTGAAATAAAAAGCCAAAAGGTTAAATTGTTAAACGCTGCGCATATATAAATTATAACGAAAATCCTGAAATTTGCGTGTAGATTCTTTTGGAATTTTACGATTTTATGCAGTTTGTCGTTTTCCTTGGCTGCTTTCAGGACTGGCGGAAGAAGCCTCACGATTCGTCGCAAGAGTCGAAATGTGGAAATTGGATTCCCGCCAATTTTCTCCACGTGTTGTTGAATGGAATTCTCGGACCAGCCCGAAAGTTCGGTCAGTGTGAAATTGACATTGTTTCCCTCCCGGAAATCCCGAACGTACCTAAACGACACAGCAAAAAATCACAAGAATCACAGAACAATAAGACGCGCAATTCCCTTTTTTTTACATGAATATAAAACCGGGAAATGTATTTTTAAATTTGAATTTTGACATTTCAAATTTGTAAATGAGGATTTGGTGGAGTTAAAAAAAAAGGATTGAAAATCATTACAAGTCCAGAGATTTTGCAAAGAAATCCTCGTCCAAGGACAATGACAGTGATGAAGATGAGAACTGGAAAGATAGTGATTGGTTTGAAGCTCTAACAAAATGAGGAAGATATTCAAATCCTTAATGGCAAGCTCCTCCAGGGCAGCAATATTCTTTGCAAATGTTTTCTCATTCTCGCCCACATTCAATGCATCCACACTCCCACACACAAAACAAACTAAAAATAACCAATATCCGGTCGTTGATGTGGATTTTGAATTTTTGGCGCCAGTCCTGAGCGTCGTCATGCTCGAATTGACAAGTTTGATTGGAATTGAACTAATAAATTACCCACACAGCCAATTGACCTATGACCTTTGAATTATTAGTCGCGTTTTTTTTTGTAGTAATCCTCACAATTGCCATTCTTCATTCTTCAATATAATAATGTTTACACAACACGCAAAAAAAATGCGGAGTGAACCAATTTCCATTTTGAAATGTGAGCATTCAATAAGAGCCAATAAAAAAGATTTATTTATTTCTTATTATTTGTCTTTGTATACCTATATTCTGTGTAATTCCACAGAATTTAGTGCAGTATGCGCCTTCCAGGGCCAAATGATAATACACGGTGATGGAACTTATAGCCGACGATATATTTCCTGAATATTTCGGATGGGAAAAACGAATAGAAATATCGTCTGTTAAGTTCAAAAACGAACTATAATTATTTTCCTTAATTTAGTTTGACCGGGGTTAACCTGCTCTGGAGGTCAAAGTATTAGAGATGGAGCTTTGGGTCAAGCGACATTATTGTAGAGCATGTTATGACGAAC
>JAIUND010001960.1:0-27671 GCA_034699125.1 Gisinianus flammeolus | reverse complement strand
ACTGTTGTCATTTTTTTTCAGAACGAAAAACAATCATGAAATTCTGCTGTTTGACTACACGAATTCTTCGTCATATACGTTACGAGAGTATTATTGTGTAGAATAACTAATTAATCTGCCGGATGATTTTATAGGTTTTATATTGCTCTCTACTAGTTTACGCATCAATCATTTTATAGAGTTTGTGATCTCTGACTATATGCTCATAAAAAAATATATAATACTGCCACTTCTATTCATAAAAATTCTATATATATGTGTGTACGCACACGTAAATACATAGCATAATCAGTCCACAGAGTCTGCGGTTTGTTTTTTGTTTTGACGCTGCTATGTATATAATATAGTATATGTACACGTAAGTAAATGTAATGCAGCTGCATTTCATGGTTACAGTTTTCTCTTACAATTCCTCACCCTTTTTCATTCATGAAATTTCATCCATTGTTTTTCTATTTCTTTTGTTTCTAACGGATGACTAAACATGATAACAACCAACAGCTGGTTTTACTCAGCATGCTGACAAAAACATTGACTCTCTCAAGTCTGTGTGTAGTATTTCGAGTGAATTTGTCGCATCAAAGTTGGAAGTGTGCAGTGCACATACTTGAGAGTGGTACAATAAATGTGAGATTAATTATTTATCAATGTTTTATGCGCATTCTACAAATTTATATCGTTTACTGAATCTCCTAGACATTCATGAGACTTTGCTTGGTTGGTTTTTGCACCACCAGTATGACTCAATTTATCAATTTATTGTAAAGATGAGATGATGGAAAAGGTTAAAGATATGTCATTTGATGTACTTGAAAGATGAGAGAAAGCAAAAATGAAAAAATGAAAAAAATGATTACCTGATACATAGTAGCTTGTACTAAATTTGGTGGAAACATGTTCCTATACACACGTCAAAGAAATTGTTATGAGTTTAATGTTCATGTTCATGAATATACATATATATATATATGGGGAGAATAGAGTATAATGTGTGTGTGTGTGAAATGAAATTACCTGACAAGATCCATAAGAGTGTCGGCGGTGGTGACATTTCTAGATTCAACAGTGTCCATGAGATTCTGAGGTTCCTTTTTACCCGGATGAATGGCTACAACCAAGATTATACCAAGCACAACGGCGCAAACTGTCGTGACCATGTAGTAAGTAATGGCTCTGGCGCCAATTTTCCCCGAGAGTGAAAGGTCAAGTGAGCCGATGGCTGAGATGAGAGACGAGACAATCAATGGCAGGATGAGAGCTTTGAGCATCCGCAAAAAAATGTCACCTATAAACTTAACATAAACTATTTCTCGTTGAGACCAAGGAGAGTCACGAGATGCACGGAGGATGAAACCAAGTGCGATGCCTGACAGTACTCCCGTCACCGTCAGTAAAGTTAAAAGGTTTGTACGAAGACATTTTAATGCTTCTCTCCCGGTTGGTGGTCGAAATCTTTTCCCCATATTCCCCACTTCTGCTGCTTGTGTACGAATTGCTTTCACCGACGACGAGGTTCTGTCAATCAAAAATCATCAATTCAATTATATAGTCAATTCCTTTTTTCCACGCCACTCATATCATCCATTATTATTCTAAAAGTTTTTTGGAACTTTCTTTTTTAATTTTTTGAAACAATAAATGACAGCAACCAATTATAAAATTAAGGTCATTCTTTTTTGACTAAATAGGATTTTTTTTTCTGTAGTCTTGTGAAAGGACTTTTATGTATACCAACTGACAATGTCCGATTTACGCAATATATAAGTAGATTCTCAACATTATGGTAAAATATGATTCAATTGCTCCGATAAGTACGAAAACATATATGGAGTTCAAAAGTGATAGCAATTTTGTTACAAAATACAGCAAACAAACTGGGGACTTTCAACTACGACGTTTACATTTTGAAAACGTTAATGAATTAGATTATTGACGGTGGGACAATCTCTAAAAAGGGCCTCGTCGTCGTGTATAATAGTAGGCCAACATCAAAGTAAAATCGATCGTGTGAATATAAATAAATCAATGGCAAAAAAATCTTCAGTGCACACACCACAACCAAATATCAGCAAAAAAGCTTTATGCCTATTACCTTCAATAAATGTAACAAGTTCATTTCAAAATTCTACTCATCATCATCATTATTAGAAGATTTCCTCTCAAATTCCCAGAATTCAGCTTTATGAATTTATGATGAAGCGAAATCACAATGTATTACATATATATATATTATGTAACCCATGATAAATCTTAGACTAACTAACTCGCGGTACACGACAAAAAAAAAGAAGCTTTTTTAGGTTTGGCAGACAACCCGGAACATTCTATATAAATATGATGTTTTGGAACCTGTGTGGAAGCATTCTCACTAGGCTCAATAAAACAGACTTTATGAAAATGTCCTATAGATTTTCAAAAGTTGGTACTTGGCATCCCTCAAAAGATCCAAAGAAGTTTCATTCTCTATATGTTTTCTTTTTTGTATATTTTCCAAAGGAAAATCTATAATACATAATAATATAAGCCTATTAGTGCCTAGAGCAGGTTTAGTATTTAGGTTATTCACTCGAACTCTATACAAATGTTTTTCAAAAAACTCAATCTGCATTCTTGTTGAGCATATACACATTATACACATATTGACGAGTTCTCGGGCTTAAAATATAAGTTTTTTTTTTTTTTTTTACAAAATCTATAAATATTCTTAAATATATATCATATTTCAATCAAACTTTTATTTAATGTGGGCTATAGGCACCCTCTCAAAGTTTAAAGTTTAAATATTTAAATATCATATATTTAGTGGAAATAAATTGGTTCCTTTTTTATTTGAGTTTCCTATATTTATTTGTCTAATGTCACGTCACAATGTGATGTTTCTATTGTCTTTCAACCAAGCTTTATTACACATCTGTATATTTTTCAGTTTTCTATATATAATTCATAGATTTCTTGTCTCAAAAGCAAGACACATTTCGCGGACTATATTTAGTGAATAGTATTAACTGGACTGTACGGAGATGCTTAATTCTTAATAATTGTCTCCCCCTAAATGACTTTTGAGTATAAACCAAAGACAATACAGAAGTGTACATATAATCTCCATTCCTGATAGCTACCTACGAACGATGAGTCAGCCATAATTAGTGTGACAGATAATCCCAATTCAGCACTAAAAAATTATTTTTTACGACGTTCTAACTCAATGAGATGAAAGTAGGTATATAATGTGACTGTCAACATAAAAATTAAAACTATATAGTTACATGTACATATAAAGACGGCCGTTTAATTTGATTGTGTATGAAATGAAGTATAGTGGAGTGTAGAGTGGGTATGAAATATGCGGATTTATTTTTATTCCAATTAACAGCTTCATAAATTGAGAAATTCGTGACTTTGTCAGTACAGCAGACAGAGGCAGACATGGAACGGAAGGA
This sequence comes from Gisinianus flammeolus, assembly GCA_034699125.1. Lineage (NCBI taxonomy): Eukaryota > Metazoa > Arthropoda > Collembola > Symphypleona > Katiannidae > Gisinianus > Gisinianus flammeolus. The sequence goes on along the minus strand of JAIUND010001960.1, from coordinate 24,231 downwards.
ATCATCATGTACAATATATACATACTTTGTACAATGTACATGCTTGAAGAGAAGGAGACAATATATTAGACAATAATATTCCTTATAGCTAGCACCATGTATTGAATTCCGGTTCCAAATTGTTTCCTCTCGTATTTGGCGATGAATGTAAAATGGAAACATTCAGAGGAAAAAAAATGCAACAATTATTTTACTTCCAATCCGAACTGATAGCCAAAGAATAGAAACGTATGTATATTCAAATACATTTTGACAATTATATTGTGCTCCCATATCAAAATGTCTCATGTAAAATCTGTATAGTTTGTGGTCTTGTTCCAATGGCACAATCACAATCATTGACTTATCACTCTAATTGTAAGTTGAATGGCTGCTGCTTTCTCTCTCTCTTTTTCTTTTTCCTCTTTGTCTCTTCTCTTCTATTTTGTCTCTCGCACACACTCACTGTCTCTCTGTATGACACCAAAAATCAAACAAGATGTCCATGTTGAATTCCTTTTGTAACTATTTAAAGAAATAAATGAAATCTTGATCTCTTGGTTGATTATACACAGAGATTACAGCTGTTTCTCTCAAATTTTGGCTGGATGTCAAAGGTTGAGGAACTGCAGGTAATTTTCTAAAGACGCAACAATTTTTGTCAGAACAAACTCTGTAGACGTTGATATATTGTATACATGTATAATTAAATCAGGGACATGTACTAAAAGTCTAAAAGGAATGAGATGGAATGGAAATTTACAGAAAATAGATGTAGATCATTATGATTTATGCTATTGTGCATGATGGAGACGACTTTCCTCCAAGTTATGTAAGTTAGTAAAAATTTAAGATTTCTCTCCCTCTTTCTCTCTCTCTCTCTCTCGCTCTCTCTTATGGGACTGATAAAGTGAAATGATTTGAGTTGAGAAATTCAATACGATGGAAATGTACTAAAGACATATAGTAAATTATTTGATCAACAATATTAGATTTTGAATTGAACGTCGTTTGCTCTGCACTTGGCGTTTTGTCTGATGACAATGCAGAAGCTTGGATGTGTTGTTGTCATTGAGTCCGTACAATGAAAGTGGTTGGCTCAAGTGTTTGCCTGCACCTTGTACGCACCTAATCAGAATAGAGAACAGCAAGACTGGCTATTCATTGAAGGAGCCGAGCGACTCTCAAGATTGATGACGAATGAAACATGCTCGACGAGTGGAAATTTATCGACCACAATAGAGAATTCAATGGAACTTACTGCATATACTGTATGTATCGTACATGCAAAAAGAGAAAGAAAGATAAGAGAGAGAGAGAGAGAGAGAGAGAGAGAGTCGCCTCCCCAAGTATTTACTGTCTGATTCCAACACATGACACAACCATTCCTCCATACTCTACTTTACCTATTATATTTTTATAATTTACCCTACTACACATCCAATAAGTATATTTGCATTTAGTCTTAGAAATTTCTTGAGCTCTAAAGTGAAGAAAAAATGAATGGAAGAGAAGGGAGAGCGAGAGAGAGAAAGAGAAAGACAAGTAGTTTACTGTACGCGAAAAGGAAGGAAAGAGAAAAGGGGAAATAGAGACTAGAACAAGAAGAACAAGTCGAAAAAGAATTGAAGGAATGAATACCTGCACAATGTAACAGGAGACATTTTCGAGTTTCTCATATTTCTACGGGGCATGAGGAAGCGTCAATGTGCATAGATTAAAAATAGGAAAGAAGCCCATTATCCAAAGAAACTTTCTGCCGAGCACATAAATTCAATGTAAGTATACACAAGTATACACACACAAAATATTTTAGACTTTCATATAAAACTACTTAACCGCCCATACTCTTGCAGTTAATTCTATAATCTTAATAAATAGGTTAATTCAGCTACTATTCTTTGTAAATCTACATACAACATACACACAAAAGAATACCAGAGAATTGTATATATATATATATATATATATAAGATAAATGTACTATGTGGATGAAAATTTGAAACACCACCACCAACAGACATCGTGAATTGTGAACTCTTTCCCATTCCAGTTCTCTCTCGCACACTCTTTATTTCTCGGATTTCTCACTCTCTCCCCCCCCCTCTCTCTCTCTCTCACCCCGTTACTTGTTTAATTCCAAATTCTACGGATACATCCATGTGCATCACACAATGTCATTCGTAGCTATTCAATCCTCTCACACTAAACCAAATAGACTCTCAGACTGTGTTTTTCAGATTTGTCTTACATTAATTTACAAGCATTGAGACGACAAGAAGATGCTTTCCTTCACTATATATTTTCCTTCTTGTTCCCATTCGTCTCTTCCTTCTTCTCGTCTATTAGTCCGTGCTCACACTTTGCCTTTTTTCCTTTATGTACATAATATTCACACGTCTACTTGAAATCATTTCTTTTTCTTGTATATAGTTTCTCGAGTCTTTGTGTATGCATATAATTCCTGTATAATTCAGTCCAAGTCGACATATATAATTCTTCATTTGTCGGCTTCAAGAGTTACGCTCATCTTGTTACGAAAATTTAAATGAGAAAATTCCAAATCCAGATTTTGACGGGTCAATAAAAGTTCAATGCTGAATTTAAAAAATTTAAGGAGGAAGATTTTTTTTTCTCTTCAAAAACATGTCCAGATGGGCAAAGAGTCATGTTCAGTGCAGTAATAATAATAGCAGTAGTAATAACAATTTCTGTAAGATGCTTCACTCAGTTTTACTTTGAATTCGGCAACTGTCGACCTTGAATTTCCCTTTTGAATGAGTGACTGACTATCATGAAAAGGGAATTCGACGAGTACGTGCTTCAAATTAATAGAACCTAAATTAAATTCTAACTACCAAATACATTGTAGATGCACGATATTTTTAAATTTGGGAATTCACAAAAGAATAATATATAGCGAGAAAAATGTAGATGATGAAACGAGTATTTTTGTTTTTTTTTGCAGTACGGTAATTGACAGTCATCACTAAATTTAGGCATATGTAAGATTAAAAATAATTAAATTTTAACATACATTTTTTTCTACAAAGTCTCTTTGTTCCTTTATACAAGTTCATAAGAAATTATGGCTTGCGAACATTTAATAAGTTCTAATCTTATTCACTATTACGAGTACTGAAGTAAATTAATTATGGAGTACTAATAAAAAAATTGTATATTTTAAATGAAATGTTGCAAATATTTCATTTTAATATGCGAGAGGAAGTAACATGGCTTACAAATGGCGGAAAAATACCACGCGCATTCAAGCAAAATGAAATTGATGTCAATGATATGCATATTTGGCAAATTGCACTGATTAATTGAGAAACTGATTAGATTACAAGTTACAAGCCATCCGCAAAGGCTGTAATTTGTAATAAATATAAAGAGAATCACTCTCAGTACATTTATTATGAATGTATACCAACTGACCCCCGACCTTTTACATAATTAATAGATATTGGATTATAAAATGACTGGTACATGATATCACTACATGTTACATATACAGATAGGATATTTACCCGTTGTCCTCTTCCTCTTTATATAGAAGACGCAAATATTAGTTTAGGAAAATTTACACTGTACATTCTGACTTTGCGCTTTGATAATAATTGTCTGTAAATTGCAATAATAAAATACTCTCAACTTTTGGAACACTAAAATACTCAAAGTCTAAAACTTGTACATTTTTATAATTTTCCAGTCTCCTTGGTTGTCAGTCGTCACACATAAAGAGTGACATCATGTCATTTATCGTATTCTCCTTCCCAAACACACACAGACACACACACACATCTGAGTCTCTCTAATCCCTTCCCAACATTGTCTTTTAATAGGCTGTCAAAGCTATATTAAAGTAGTCTATGGACGACATTTTAGCGAATGTAAACTTTGAATCTCTTTGAACTTTCAATGTACTTTTCCTCGAATGTAAAAGGGCGCCGATATATATAAGTTATATAATATAACAAATACTCGTATTCTCTCAAGTCATTGAACATGTGCGAATCTCAATTTATTATAATTATTCCATATTCCCTTGTACACTATAAAAAATACTGTGAAATGGGAAATACATATATATCTTATAGTTGGAATAATATAAGACAGCCTAAACATTATTTCTTGAGAAATTTGAATTAATATCCATGCCTGTAAATGCTGTAGGTGCAATACTTTAAAAATTCTTGTGCTTATATAGACTTAAATTGACATAATGATACGTGTATACGTTTCATGAATGCAAATGGACAACAGTTTGAAGTTAACCATCTTGAAGCCTTTAGGCTTCTTCGTTTCATTATAAAACAGGGGAGAGAGAAGAGAAGGAGAAAGACACAAAGACAATAATCCTCCATGATTCTGATAATAATAAAATCAAGGGGAATGAAAATGACTATAACTATATGGTTTAACGGAGAGTCAGAATAATAAATAGCCTGTTGAATGACCAATGAAAATGCATGTGAAGGCACACATTTACTCTCTATACATATACATCTGTACAAGTATATGTAGTAGACCATGAACGGGACTCACTCCAAAAACTTAATCTCTCTAAAGCTCTCGTTCTCTTTCTCTCGGCAGTCAATATGTGCAGATTAAGAGTCTTTGGGCTATCATCAACATGAACCCTCACCCTCGCATAAAATGATTACACAGTCGTCGTTGTTTACACGTTTTTAATATCTACAATTATTATTTGACGCAGGCAGGGAGGCAAAAACGAAGAGAGTAAGGTGTGTGTCTGTGTACCTTTTCCTCTACATAGCAATTTCATTCTATGTATTCCTTTAGAGTATACCTATATAGTTTTTTAGTAGTTCAGTGAGTTGATGGGAAGCTCTCACAGTCAGTGTCAAGGTAAATGGAACATTTAGAAAAACAACGAGGAAAATCCAAAATTATATAGAGAGGATGAGATTTAAGCTTTCCTATTAGTCCCACTCTGTGTATACACTTGCAAAATTTTCTCATCAATATTCAATTTGGCATTTACCTATCTCTATAATCTCATAGCTCATACTATACACATATTAAGAGCTCGACCTGTATATAATATATAATATACTATACTTATGATTCAAATTAGATTCCATTTCATTTTTTGATGCAAATGTCTACGTCGGTTAGGTACATTATTAGAAAGAAGGCTATACTTTTCGCAGTTAATCATTACATTCTTTAATCTTATTTCGGAATAACTACACCTATAGAATGAAATCCATTCAGTTACATATGAATAATTTGTAGCTCTTCTCATTCTTCGTTATATACTGGTATTTTTTTTTTGCATAAAACAAGAAAATGACTGCAGTTTAAATAAGCACGTCAAAATGTGTATATAGTTGAAATAGCATATATTATATTATATAATAGAATAAACAACATTGAATTAATATTATGCACATGTAATAAGCTCTAGGCTTTTAAATTTAAGTTTACAACGTGACGAGAGTCAGTGCAGATAGCAGAGAGTGAGGGCAGGAAACTAAATAAAATAAAAAAATAAATAAAAAGTAGTTAAGGTTTGGTATAAGTGAGAAGGTTTTATGGGCGTTGAGACAAACTCAAAAAGAAATTCAATTAAAATAATTATGTATAGGTTCCTATTCACCTTTGACGAGATTCTCTCTCTCTGCCTCTCTCTCTCAATCTTGCTGTGCTTGTGTGTACTTTTGAGGATGAGATAAAAACTTGGCGCTTTGCTACATGTCTTGTGCTAATTATACTTGAGCACATTTGCTTTTGATGAAAGAAGTGGAAATAGATAGATTAAAAGGATGCGGAGAAGAAGAAGAAGAAGATGAAGAAGAAGAAGATGAAGAAGATGAAGAAGATGAAGAAGAAGAAGAAGAAGAAGAAGAAGAGTTAAAACCGTATGCTCCAACAACTTGCCAACTTATAGATTTGATTTGGACTTTCGCCTTCCGTCCATCCACAATCAGTCCCACTGCACCCTCCAACCAGTTCAATTCTCTGAGAAACCCTTTGATTCATTTCTACACGTGTACATACAGTATCCATACACATACACATACGCATTACGCACACACACACAATCTGAAAATATCCTTTGGTTGACAGCACACATTGTTGTAGGTTTTTTTTTTATGAGAACCAACTCTCCATGGATCCCATTTATAAAATTTTTCTTCTTACGGAATATAATATGTACAGATACTTCCTACATAACATATTGCTTTTTCTATGAAAATCCGTATTGAATGAAGTACCTACTAAATTATAAGAAATGAATTTTATAAATATTATAGAAATATAATCTAGTAGCTCGTACGAATACGAGTATGTATGTTTCCCATATATTTGAGTACATATAATATATATATATATATATGAGTTTTTCTTTAAAACTGAAGACGAGGTATAGACTATAGATATTTTTGCGGATCTGTCCCATATTGTCCCCCCCTTTTATAATCAGTAGGATTGGAGTAAGGGGAAACTTGCAACATTATCCAGAAGAAGAATGGTATTTATTTTCCTTCTCATACTATTATTATTGTTATCATCGTCATCATTATCATCGTATTTCAAGTTGGAGTCTCCAACTTGGAGATCAACTAAAAAGGAAAAAAAGCTACAGAGCAATTCAGAACCTATGAGGATTATAGCTTTTTTAAATTACTCGTATTTATACATATAACTTTCCTTTCCTCTATATACTTCATCATATACTTGTGTCTGTCGTAGTCTGTACGTACACACATGATGACTCTGACAAGGACTAAATGTCGCCTGTAAATTGTAAACAGAGAGAGGACAAGTCTCACAATCAGTTCTAGGTTTCCATGTACAAGAAACAAGAACTTTATTATTAGGTATTATTATTCGTATGCAGTATATCACACCATTCATTCGTCATTCCCACTGTAAATGAACACGCATCTTTAATATTTCATATTTGCAAAGGCACACGCTATAACCATCATAACTATTACTATTAAATGTGCCATCAAAATTATCTGTATATTATTACACACACTGCTAAATTTGCACTTCCACTGTAATTAGATTAGCGTTAGAGTTTAAATTCAAAGTGTCGACATGGTGCAAAAAAACTACATAAGTCATGGGCATGAGGGGGGGAGTTAAAGCTAAACAAGTGATATTATTACTATTATTATCATCATTATGACATCAAGTTAAAGCCGAAAGTGCAGGGTAGAAATCTGAATATAAAAACTTGGAAATAAAACACACACACACACATATAAACATGCTCAGAGGCACTCACAGCTCAAAGCTCAAGAGAAATACAAACAGCATAGAGCACGAGGTTGAAGAGCTCTCGGCACTGGACAGAAAAATGATTATTGCGTGCCTGATTTTCTTGTTGAATTAGCAAATCATCAAGGATAAGCTCGCTACCAAATTTCATCGTATAGAAGATGAGAAACAGTAGCACACAGAGAAAATGCCGACTCCACTAGAAAATCTTGATAAAAGCAATGCCAATTATATATATATATAAGTATATAGTTATGTACCATTGAAAAATGTAGGTATATAGTATGAGCTAGTCTTCCTCACTCACTTCTTCCTTTTACTTACTACAGATATATTTTTTTTGTACTGTTTTATGAATAACATACTTTCATGACTCACATAATATGAATTACACATGTGTCTCACCAAGTAGTATTTTCACCATCTGAGAGAGAAAGAGAGATAACCAAGTACTTTTATCAGCTCATATTACTCTGTACAGTAATTTCTTAAACATTTATTTATTTGCTCAAGCCCCTAATGTTTTTACATGTTGACGCGCTGACGTGAGCAATTCAGTATCTAAGAACAACTTTTTCTTCCTCTTCTTTTGCTTTTCATTCTAAAGATTCTATATAGCAGCGATGGCGAACTTTTTTACCCAAGTGAGCCAGTATATACATGAGTATACAAATTTTGACCAAAGTCACGGGCCATTTATTTATTTTTAACAAAAAAGGTTTGCATTATTTTCACCGTTTTTGTTCGGTTTTCTAGTGTAAGTTTCAAAAATGTTTCGTTTTATCTAGTAGAACTTTGAAAACATTGTTTTTCAGGTAGTAGGACTGCGGGCATTCAAAGCTGAAACCGAAATGTTTGAAAAGTTAATCACTTCTTTGGCCATTTGGAAGCCTTCTTGTACAACAATTTCAAGTTCAGCTTTGAATTTCAGTTTTGAACTTTTGTATTTATAACTATTTTCATTTTTTCCTACATGTATTTCGAAAAAGTCAGCGGGTCAGGTCAAACAGAATTCCGAACCACGGGTTTGCCATAGCTGCTATATAGCCTTGCAAAAATTTCCATTTTACATACAACACCACGAGAGTTGGGTATGTGCGTGCACACTGTATAGCATATATGTAGTATACTTACTTCAAGAATCATAATGTAGGTAATGTAGCATGTCTTTAGGATTCCTAAAGAATATAATAATGAAATATAAAATATTTCTATTGCCGTCGGAAAATGAACCTATACACAGGATTTTTTTGACGTTTGCTCACATCCACTGACACTTGTACTTTAAGTTATGAGATACGAGAGAGAAACTAATTAAATCGTTTCAAAGAAATACGTTTCACGTTCAAAGAACTCTATAAACACTGACACTAGTGTAAAAAAACTGGCAAATAAAGGTTATTGATGAAGAGGTATACATTTCACACAAATAGAAATTGTCACATACATATATCGTAGATTATGATTACAAAAATATGAGTGAATGTAAAGAGATAGGAAAGGGACACAATGATTTCTTACTACCTCGTCGACTGATTTTGTTCCTGTCCCCCGTGAAAAGAGTCTTGCCGATAAGGAAAACGAATAAAGATGATGAGAAAATCGTTTGAGCCGGCTCCTTTTTAAACGAAACGGATAGACTTGAAGGAACAGTGGAAGATGTGGAATATAGCCAAAAAGTAGAAGAATATGACGAGGGAGCAATGTAATAGTCGTTATAGTGGACACACAATATAAGATTAGCTAAAAGTCCAACGTGACTCTGTCGTTATTCACACTAAAAAGAAGACGTTTTCACGAGTACAAAGGATGAACTTTTGATAAGACCGAATAAACGACAGTTTTTATTGATGTTAGGCAAAGAAATTCATATGCCTGGACGGAACTTTAACAATGGACGTGAAAATACTACTTTTACTATTACACTACTACTAATATTAACTAATAATGATGATAATCGGGATGATTAAATGAACGTGAAAACAACTTGATGAGTTAGAGTTTTGGAAAAAAAACTCGATGAGCCAAAGCTCAAGTCAGGCACGCACTGAATCTCTTTAAATCTGCCAGTGCAAAATATAAGAAAGATGAGACAGAGAGCGAGAGCGAGAGAGACAGAGAGAGAGAAAGAGAGAAAGATGGGTATGCAGAATCCCCAGAAATGCAATGGTAAATAAGCAGCGTCAGTTGACGAAAATAACACAACGCGAGGCCGTATGTACTTTACAAACCATTGAACCAATAGCTCGTACTTATATATTTTTTAATAGAATAATTCCTGACTTCTGTGCACACACACACAACTCTACATGCTTGTTGGCTTTAGCTTAGGCTCCAAGCCAGAGAGAAGGCGAGAGAAGGAAAGAAGTTAGAAATGTACGGGGTAAGAGAAGAGCATCAGTATACAATGCATGCATGTACCATTATAGCGTTTATTTTATGCACATCAAATACAAATATACCATGGATTTAACCTATATAACATCCAAACGTGCATACAAGTATCTACAAATACTCTTCACATCACATCATGTCTGTCTATATGTTACGTTAAAAAACCAAGGGGTTTCTTCCTCATCCCGTCGCCGTCTCCATTTCCCTTCAATACATTCGAAATTATCTAATTCCGCACTTATTCGTAGCACAGGCTATGGCATGATCCTTCCCACTAATACTATACTACCCAACTATATACTCTTCAATGATTTCCGATCAACTGTTGCGGGAAGTTAAGTTAACATGCAGTAGCAGTAGTCTCCATCTCAATCCCTCTTTCCTTCCATATTTTCTTTCTTCCTTTCTTTCTTTTCTTTTCTTTTTCTCGCTCTCTCTCGCTCTCTCTCTCTCTCCCTCCCTCACTCCCTCTCCCTCTGTGATTCTCTCTCGTTTTAACCTCAAGCTTAACCACGTACCTAGAGTATGAGAGAGCGAACTATAGTAATTCCATAGCCCGCCGATCTTCTCCATTCGACACATTAACCTTAACCTGTAACTGGAGCCAAAAAATCTTTCAGTTTGATCCATTCAGCTGAAATCCGTTTATCACTCTGTCCAAGGAAAGTTCTCTTCTTCCTCGTTTTTTTCTTGTCCGTTCATCTCTCACCCCGCAGACAGCTCAATACTTTATGACTTTGTTATCGTCGTATCATCGGCTTTTCCCTTAATAATCTACCTCGAGTCAGTAGTCACTTCCAGGTTTAGCATTTCTAATTTCTATATATATCTGCTTTACATGCACACACGCACACAGATGAGCATGTGGTCTTGTGTTCCTTGTACATAATGAAAGATTTAAAGACAGTCACATAAGACATTCAACAACAAAAATGAGAACAAAAATAACAAGTAACAAGAGTAAACAATAACAATAAATAAAAAAACACTATACATTGCAACGAGAAAAAAAAACTAGTCAGTCGAATGTCTGTCCTTCTCTATTTCTCATCCTATAACCTTTTATTATTATTATTATTATTATGAACATGGAGATATATCATACTTTTGAATTTTGAGTTTTGGTCTGTCATTTTTATCTATATAGTGAGGTATATCATCTATTCATTAAGTCCTTTGTACATGGGCTCTCTTCTCGCCTCACCAATTTCAACTTGGTAGTTTGCGAATATCGTACAGTCAACAGAGAAACCATTATGTAACACGTGCATTTTTAAACATGCATCATCAACTTCAAACTTAAAACATAAGCAATTACATCCCCGCTCTGCCTGCATATAAATCAACTAGTCTCACCTGTTGGGTTATGCCTCAGCAATAATTCCTAACAACCCCAGGTTTTTACGAGTACAGGATTTGAAGAAAAATGGCAACTTAATAGATAATATTTTTTTCATATGTACGTACACATTATGTGTATGTGTGCGTGTGTGTGTGTAGGTGGGGAGCTGGAAAAAAGTCATGCTCTCTGTCTATATGTATACAGTGTATACTATACACCTATATACTACAACAAGGTAGGTATTTATTGCTCATTGACTCAAACAGCAATTTAAAATAATGGTTTCGCTTTTGCCTTTGCCCTTATCAAGCTTCTCTCACTGAGACTCTTTTGTGCTAAATGTGTTTCAAAGAGCAAAGAGCAGAGAGCAACTCCAGTGTGTGTGTGTGTGTGTAGCATTTGCCATATTATTAGATAATAATACAAACTTGCTCAGTTGAGTATACACAAAGAAGAAGGAGAAGGTATATCCTAAGGTTGCCTTGCCGATGAACGGGGTAGATAGAAACGAGAGAATTTTCTGGGGAATAGTTTTTATTTTTTCATCTTTCTTACATTGCCTTATCGGCGGCACAAGTAAACTGGCTTTGTGTGCTTTGACTATCAACATTAAAAACAACCTCATGCCTAAAATGACTTGTGATGATTACTACAAAAAATTTAAAACCACATAATATACATAATGTAGAAAAAAATACTTGAACATTTCCAGTTTAGGTTAGGTTTTTGCAATTATATTTTAATTTATTGTGTTATTACGTTGCGAATTGCGAATAATGTAATTAGTACTCTACAAAAAAAATGAAGTAGAAAACTTTTCATACGCAAAAATTTTAGAATTTATAATACATTTATAGAATCTTGATTATGATTGTTTTCTTTATTCTTATTCAAACAAAATCAAAAGGAAATCCAAGGGAAATATTATGATCATCATTAAATTAAATAAAGTGTTTTCTTTTTTTTAAAAAAAAATGGTTTTGAGGAAAAATATAGAATTTTCAAAGTGGACTCGTTATTTGTCTGTGAGTATGAAAGATGCAGGTCTCTAAACTGTAAACTGACTTGGAAGCAAATTGAAACAAGAGTAAAAACAAACATCATCATCAACACACTTCACTTCATTTGAAATAGAAATGTGAGCTGGTGAACAGTGCCGTCTCTCTCTTTGTCTATCACAGAGCTCAAGTTGAATGAGTTGTTTCGCAATGCAATGGCAACCAGAGAATATACGTTATATACACAAGCATATATATATATATATAGCCTTTGATATCTTTATTCATAATATTAAGACCAAATCTAGATGAGCTTATGGTAATGATACAATCTGAACTATCATTTCTAAGCTATTGTTGAGGCCTTTCTTCATATTAGTTAGTAGAAGCTGTGGTCTTCTGGACACCATATGATGATGGTATTGTATAATTGTATGGACAAGCTCAAACATTTAGTAAATGGTTCTTCTGCTCCCTCTCTCTCTGTAGTCAGACAGAGACAGGAAGAGCAGATTGAAACGACATTGAAACTGTTACGGGGATCGGTCTACATAGCAATTCCGATTCTCATTACTCCCACAAAGTGCATGCTTCCCTAACACAAACTGGCCAGCATCCCCATACATTACAGTTTTATACTTTTCCACCAACATTTTTTGAAATAAAAAAGAGCGCCCTATGAAATATCGAGAAACAAAAAGATAGAGCAAGACGACGAGAGAAATAACAATAACAATAGCAATAAGAAGAGTATAGCTATTAAATAGCTCCAATTCGTAAAGTAAAACGCACATACTTGAAACTTGAACAAAAATCTAAGTATTTGTTCTATACCTTTTAGGCAGCAATACCGACAAAGCTGTGTGTACAAAAAACGTATACGAGTATTACGAGTCAAATTTTTTTGTTGCTTCTTTATAAAGAAGAAGCAACAAAAAAATGTGTATCCTCTTATGTCCACCTTAATTTTTGCTCTTTGTGTTAAGCATAAAAAAAGATGAGTATATAGAGGGGAGGGAATAGCGAGAGAATAGGTGCAAAACTACAATATGCCATAATTCATGTTTCAATGTAAACGGCCTTGCTGGAGTATATTGGGCACACCTAGCTTTTTTTTGCTGTTTCCCCTTTATCCTTTCATCCACATCCTCTGCTCTTGTATAGATACATTAACATGTATGAAAAATATCATGCACAAATGGACAGATATGACCAACTAAGGGGTTTCAAATAAATATTCATTGGAAATAAACTACAAACAAAAAAAAACTAAGAGAACATTTGGAGAGCAAATCATAAGATCATTTTACATTTAATGATGTAGACTCCTTCATGCTCTTGCTGATTTTTATAACCGTGTTAGGAAAGACGAAAACAAACATTCAAATTTACGTGTCAGTCACGACTTCAAAGTGAGAGAGAGAGAGAGGACTTTTTTTTTGCAAAATAACACAGGAGATGTATAAGCAAAAGCAAAGCATGCGTCATAGTCCGATACAATCTCCAAAATTACCTCAATGTACTATGACAAGTATTATATTTCTCCTTTTTCTTTTGCTTCCATTGTTATTATTTCTTATATATTACCTCTATAAACGTAAATACATATAGACATCTAGACATTGGACGGCTAATGTAGTTTGAAATCAGAGCACTGTGGAAATATCGAGTAAATAAAAATAAAAGGCTTTTTGCTGATATAATAAAAAATATATATGACTGACGAAGGGGATGATGATGAACTATATACATAATATACTACTTAATGTAAAACTTGATGCGTAATGGCAAAGAATAGGCTTTGTTTCCTTCGCTTTTGATATGAATCAAGAGCACATGAACATCATGTATACGCAGTGAGGTACATGTAGCAAGGGTTGATGGCATATCAAGTTTGTCCTACTTCAATCCGTTGAATTTCCAGCATGAATCCAACAGATTCATTTTTTTAAAATATACAACCACCTTTAACTGTATAATAGTACAAATACTCAAGAAGAACTTTGATACTGCCTCTATACATACACAAATGCAAACATCTATACGCACATCCATTTTCACTATATGCTTCCTTCCATTTAATCATAATGGAAAAGTTGATTTTTCCTTTTTCTTTCGTTTATAGTGTCACTATTCTAGAAAAATGGGGGAAAAGTATAAAAGGTATTGATTTAATAAAGAGACAAATATTTGTCGTATATTACGACAACTCTTATGACGTTACAACTCAAGAAATAGGCGGATGGATCTTTAAATGGTTTATAAACATGCATGGGCACATACGTACGTACGGAAGTTTGTTTTCTATATTGAATATACAGTCATTATGTATATATGTATGGCATTGGTTCTTCTTCTTTCTCCGAGAAGTGTGTGGTGTGTACGACGTGCGGAGTGAAGAAAGGAAAAGTGAATGATGAAAGTGTGCATGTGAGAGAAAGAGGTATTTGCGTACGTGTGTGTGCTTGTTTTCAACAGGTATGATTTTCCATTATCATATCATCTGAAGAATACTGCAAGGAAAACTTTGATAAAAAAACCAGTTACTGATCACTTTTTTTTGGCAGGCAGGCAGCAATTATTTTTTCACTTGTGAGATGAAAAAAAACCTGATGGATTTTCAAAAAGACTAATACTAATAATATTGTAAATACATAATAAATGACAAAACTTACAGGAGTCTTTGGAGAGCACCACGTTCTTCTTCCTCGTCCCGATCCTCCTGTTTATTGCTTTCCTGTCGATCCTTTGCTGGTACTCCCAATTCTTCCATGATATACAAATTATAACTTTTATTGTAGAAAATACCTCCCAAAAAAACAGAAAGGACCTTCTCGTCTCCGGAAACCCGAAAGACGCTGGAATGAGAAAGGTTTCTGTGGTGAAACGTCAGTCACTACTACAATAACAACAACAACAACAACAAGTTCCTTGTCAGACTTGATACAAGAGTCCGAGAAAGAGACACACAGAGAGATATACTATACTGATGGATCCAGTTGTGGAAGAATATAAGAGGGAGAGAGAGAACTGTGAGAACTGACAACTAGAAGCACCACTACCAGTGACAGAAGAACGAAAAACAGACGTGCTGAGCTACACCGCCAACTGCTTATTGCGAGTAAGCGAGCCAACTTATAATTCAACCTCGAATTTGCCACCACCGCGTCTCGATGCACATCGACGCTGCTGTTACAGAGAGACAAGAATACCAGCAGCACTTGACCAATTACACTTCATCCTCCTCTATATCATCTTCATTACTAAATTCCCAGTTCACCAATCATATTCCTTGTTTGTCCCTCACACGCGGAGAGAAGTCTAATAACTAATAACAACCCTAAACCCCATAGTAGTAGTACACACTAAACCAAATTCTGTTCCAACAACGTTTTACTACAACTAAGTATACTTGACCAAAAAAACACAAATCTTTATATTCCGTGCTTCGATCTTGTTCTTTCTCCAAAATCAAACAAGTAGCACTAATTACTATAAACTATCCGTGAATATTATCCATATGTTTCATGCTCTCCCGTGCTCTAATACATATGTGTACGATGTATATATGATTATTAGGGTTCGTATTTCACCTAGCCAGTGACGCTCGCTTTGAGTACATGACAAGACTTTCGTTTAGAAAAAGGATGGACTTGAATACGTTTTGAATTTTTGAATAATCCAAACACTTTTGAATTCACAATGTATAAACGAATATTCTTTTTTTTGATCAACTATGAATCAATCAATACATGGACTAAATAACAAGAAATAGCAATGATTTATCAAACAAAATTGTAAATATATGTTTATGTATTTTTTTTTCATGGATAGAACTTTTATTCCAAACGCTACACATCATAATAATGTATCATTCAAGAGAATAGGAATTATCTTATGTAGCAATAATACTTTAGTGAAAGGTATCTACCTAAAATGAGACTATTTTTTATATGTATTGTACACGGAGAATAAAAGAAAGGTTTTTTTTTATTAAATAGAGACCCACTTTTTTGTTCTTTCACTTTGATCTGTCTCTAAGATCATGTGTGTCCGGCGGGATTGCAAACATCACAATAATTTTTTTGTGTCCACTTCATATCTATCTTATGACTTTAAAATTCGAGCTCCGTAGGTTCAGTGTTTTTGTTTTCACGAGATGATAATAATTTGATATATCGATGTTACTAGATGAGTTGTTGATGTTGATGACGAGGGATGACGCCGGGACTGGTTGGGAAGCAAAAGGTTTGCCCGTTTTGTTTCTTTCTTGTGAGGTCTTGAGAAGTCTTCCTGATCCATCTTCTTCTAAAGTTGTTTTTTTTTGGCTTTTCCTCGAAATCATCACCAATTCTCTCATTTTCGGTGGCCCTTTTATTTTTATTTTTTAGGTTTATCCATCGGTTATAATTGTTTCACAAAGGTTCACAATTTTAACCAGTATAAGGTACCTGGGTTTTAATTTACAAAAAGATTGTTTCTGTCTTCTTCTTTCTTTGCAAAATGAATGGGGCGAGGGGGGACAGGGTGGGGAAGAAACAAGTTTTTAAAAAATATTATCACCTCCCACGTTGCTGCAGATTGTGTAGAAACTCCACACAAGAATTTTGCAGTTGTAAATTTTTTGTCCATGTATCATCAGGGTATATACAGTATTTGATTCACATAAAGTAATCCGGATGCTCTGAGTCTTTTTCAAACCTTTTTGCTTCTTCTTGCATACTTTCTTTGATTTTCAAAATGGCTGCAGACTCTGTTTGCTCCTACGATGGAACCATCATTATATCAATGAGATAATGGAGAATTCATATTTAATATTTCATACGAGACACGGTGACGTACGTTTTCAGGGGGTCCTCCAAATCCTCCGAGGTTGTACTCTGGCATAGAAGAGCCCCCGTCATCTCGATGAGGGGTTCCTGGACCGTTGGCAGGAGAATTTTTCATATCCATCCCGTCACCATTCATCACCATTCCAGGTCCGCCATCTGGGCCTCCCCCCATTGGAAAATCCTAAAAATAATCGTACAAAAATACCATTATAATTACTGGGAATGTCATTATTGTATGTATTAATGTATTATTTATATAAATAATAATAACAATACCATAGACTTGATAAAATGTTGTTGGAATTAAAAAAGAAAGCTTACCCCAGATAGTGCTCCTCCGGAAACAGGTTTCATCATACCGTACATATTGTCACCGCCTGAACTCGATGAGTCTTGAGGACTTGCAACGAAACCAGCATCACGTCCAGGTGCCTATAGATAAATAAAAGAATCATTTGGTAATTTATAAGTTCAGTGCTACTATACTATTTTAGCTGTAAAATGAATCGTATTTGTATTTTGAATTCAATTAATTCGTTTACATGATCATCTATAACTCAGAGAAATCAAAAAATTACATACCGGCATTATAGGTGTTCCGGGTCCTGGCGGGCCTGGAGGTCCGCCATAATTAGGAGATGAGGAATTGTAATTCATTGGCTGAAAAATACAAAGTCAATGAATTCACTATAAACCCTATACAACAGAAGAATTAATTTGTGAAAAAAAGAAAGTGAGAATTGATGTAGAAGAATTGGTTGCAATAAAATATATTTGTCATTAATTTTGCTTTGTTTTGTCGTAAATAATTACAGTGGATGAGTTGGGAGGCCATTGAGGCCGCATAGGTCCTGGCATTCCCCCCGGACCTCTCATTCCATATGATGGCCCTAGTGGACCTAAACAATTAAATGGACATTAATTAATTAATGTTAAGAGGAATATGTCTTACACTTCCAGAAAACAAAAATAAGTAAATATATCAATGGTTTTGAGGAGGTATTTCAATACTTCATGTGTCCAGAATAAACGATAGTTATTTTTTAAATAACAAATAACTGGTTTCATGGGGCATGTTAACATACTTATATTGTACATCGTCCCATTAGGGAATTTGATGGGTACCCCCTCGAAACATTATTAGATTATGAAAAGTACTGTGTACATACCCATTCCTGGACCTCTCGGTCCCATTCTAGGCCCCATTGGTCCTCCTAAAAAAAATCCAACCAAACGTTTAAAACTATCCGTTTGTTTAAAACATGGATAATATGACTTCCGTAATACACTGACAATGAAAGCAAGACGGAATTGTTGGACAATTGTTTTAAATACGTGTTATTATCAAGATTAGAATATGTTATTGTAAGTATATTTATATTATGAAACCAATATCATTCAAACAACAGGCAACTCATTATTATTAAAAATATTAAAAACCAAGAAAGGAAATACGCGAAAATATTACCAAAAGGAAAAAACCCATATATGTAGTGAAAAATGTTTTTTAAAAAAAATTAAAAGATGTTAAACCGTACGCGCTTACTGTGTAAAAACTACAAAAATAGAGATTAATGCGACATAGCATAGACCACAAAAAAGCCAAGATAGTAGGTATAATTTTCGTTCATACCTTGCCATCCCACAAAGTCTCCGCCCTCCCCTAAAGAATGATCATTGATGGAAACAGCAGCATTCAAAATTCATGGTTACACATTAGAAAGAACAAAGGTGATCAAGACCAAGACGCTATTATAGACTATAAAGAACATTCTGAAGCTTTTTGTTATCTACGAATTTACTCTTACAAAACTGCAACATGCAATAACAGTTGGTAAGAAAATTGCCATCATCCGTCCTTATGTTTTTGCAACTCTCATTAAGTAAAAAAGAAAAGAAAATATCCACTAAACATAGGTCATGTACCTTGTCTTGAAGGGTCCATAGGTCCAGGCATCATTGGTTGGCCAGGAGGCTAATGGGAAAATTAATTCAAATATTAGTTACAGATGATCCATTTTGATTAGTATATTTGACATCAGTTTTGAAATTTTTAATATACACTTACTCCGTTGAAATCATTGCCCATTTGTGGTAGTCTAACACCTCCGGGTCTAGGTGCCTGTACAAAAACAAAGTCGACAATGTTTATTTATTCAATATGATGAAGCCGTTAAAAAAACCAACCACTCGCAACTTTCTATATTCAGAGTTATAGCGCCTTGAATATTCTCGGCATTTTGGCGCGTAAATACGCTTCTCAATGATTTTAAATTTAAGAGCAAAACACAAATCATCGGTTTACTTTCATTTCGAATTTTTGGAGAAGTTTAACGACGATTTTAAATTACTTTTTATTAGTAAAAAAGATTTAAACTTGTCTTAAAAGCTTCTACATGTTCTGTTGTCCATGAATATGCAAAAAGGGGGTTTTCCGCGAGTGGTTGGTTTTCTGGCAGAGGACCTCATATGATGAATTTGGTTCTCGTTTAACGGAGCACAAACTCTTGATTATACTAATAAGTGAACTATTGTACAATAGGCTTTTCTTTTGAAAACTAAACAAACTAGGTAATTGAGTAATCAAGTTCGTACCGAAGGACCTCCAGGGTATCTTGGTCCGGGTCCTGCCATAAATGGCTGTTAAGAGCAAACAGAACACAATTCGTTAGTTTATGTATTATGTATTAAAATTAAAAATATGAATTGCCATCTATAGTTTGTACCTGGCTCGAGAGCATTTGAGGTGGTGGAGGTTGTGAGTGGGGTTGCGGTTGCGACGATGGGTGTTGATTGGGAGGAGATGGTCGCATTGTTGAATTCTACGCACAAAAATGAAAGTTAGTTTTAATAAAAGTTTTTATAATAAAATTCAAATAGCAAAACACAGGACTTATAGTCCAGCTTACTGGGAAAAATCCGGGGGGCATTGGACCTCCGTCGGTAGGAGGCATGGGACCTTGGGCAGGACCGGCATTCTGTATAAAATTGGCGCAATAAAATTGAAAATTAGTCCTCCACGTTAAAAAAAAAAGTATTTAAGTAAATACTGATTGTGAGTAAAAGTAAGTAAATGCCAAAGGAAAAAAAGTGTTTAGATAATATAGACATCAATTAGATACTTACGTGAGCAATGCCGTTTACGCCGTAACCTGAATTCACGAATCCCTAAAAGTAAACGAATGAATACGTAATTTGTTAAATAAATACACTTAATAATTGTTGTGGAATAATTTTAATGTTTTTAAAATCTAAAAATTGCGTACGTAGTCATGAAAGGCTTTGGCTTCACTAGAATGCTCGCATGTATCTCTTCTTTCCGGTGCTGCACAATACAGGTCCCAAAAAACACTAGAATTTAAGAAAAAACAAATTGATTTTCAATATTTAAATACTTCAGACTTCAAATCAGAATCTGTATGTAATGTATATACATATACTACAGTTAAGTATTACAACACTATAAAAAAAAAATACTTACCACCACCATGAATGGAGAAAGCCGGGTGGTTCTCCCAAGGTGATATTCTAAATTAAGTCAGAGAAGAAATTAAGAATATTGCATTGTAAAAAGATTTTACCAAAAACTATAACAAAACTTGTTCGTGTTAATCTCGTAATGCATAAAAAAAATTTAAAGTGTACAAGGGATAAGTAATCTTTGTCCAAACTGATGTTACCTTTTCCCAACGAATCTAAAAAGAGACAAAAAAAAACAAAGACATCATTAATAAAAATGAATTTTCATTCAAAAAGACTTTGTATAATGATGTTTTATTGGGAAAATATAGGTACAAGACAAGGAAAAAAGACTAAAAGCAAATATAAACACACGTCACACACTCTTTATAAGAAAACTATAAATGTTTGTAGAAATATCCATAATTATACCAAGCCAAATATACATGATAAATTTATAATATGTCGTATATTTTTATTTCAGCATATTTTTTAATTTGAAAAATAACCATTGAAGCAATAGTTATGAAAACGAGTCATAGGATGTACTAGCATTACTAGTACACCGTGAATACTTGATACTATTCCGACAAAATTTGAGCCTTCCAGAGAGATCACAGACTAAAAAAAAGCTCATTCCATATTACATACCATGTAGTGGATACTTATTATTACTTATACATAGAATTACTGCGTGATTACAGAATTAATTACACGGCAAGTTGCACATTCAGTATAGGTAACCGGAAGGTAATCAAACTTGAAATATGTCAACCTGTAAATGAATACCTTACATCCTCCCACTCACAACGTTGTAGTGCCTAACATGATTTCAAATTCTGTTGACATTAACTGTGCTCAACTTTTATTTATTTATTTGATTCCATGAAAATTTCTCATCAAAGGTACTTTTATCATTTAACGCAGGATGAAAAAAGAAAAAAAGACAAATATGCATTCCTCTCCTACTGATCTATGCAGTATAAGTATAGGATGTGTCAACAGGTTGGTAGTAATTAATTTCCAACTCTTCCATTCATTCATATTATCTATTAGCCTATTAATGAAAACCCAGACATGCTGACTATCAACACCTACCTCCTACTGTCAGCTCGGCATATAAATGATCTTCAGTATTATGCTTATAAGCACATACATCAATTATATGATATGAAAAACACCGAGTTGCAAGATAGCTGGCGAATAAAACGTTTGAGCACATTGTAAAATCCTTATAACATTTCTCATAAACGCTTCAGTTTGTTGAAAGTTTTGTTTCCAACTTTTTTCGCTATAGTTTTGTCGTTTACATGCGGCTGCATCTCTTCGTATGAAAAGACACTAAAAAATGGAGATGCAATGAATTCTTCCATGTACATACGTTTATATGTTATATGCAACATGTATCCCGTTCGGAATACATAATAAATATATACCCTACGACGCTCTATATACATACATAATATGTATTACATATATATATGTACTTACACCAAGAAAAACATTCTGTAGTAATTAAGCCTGAAGAGGACATCCATCCACGGTGTACATAGTCGCAAGTTAAAATTGTGAGTATGTATATACAGTATTATATATATATATAGTATATATACATAGTATACATATATGTATACTATACACCATACATACATAGTGGAGGACTAATCGTTGTCTTATATGTCAAATGACGGATCTTATGGAATACAATTTTCTCGGCGTGAAGGCAACATGGACTGTGCAAAGAAGTTCTCCAGAGTAGGATTTATTAGTATATTTGCCACATGGCCTTGCGTTCAAATTTTCTCTCTCTCTATCTCTCTCTCCGTAGAATCGAGAGAAGATGAAGAAGGAACCACCCCAACATTATTATGTGTAGTCGTGCATATTATGTAGTACAAGACACTGGGAAGTCAAGAAGAGAGAAGATGAGAGAGAATGTAAAAAGAGAAGAAGAGATGATAGGGCCCTGAAGCCTTAGGATTGAGTTTGCATGGTATAATATGTAGAGAGATATATGTATAATGTTGTATAGTTCACTGAGAAGATGAGAGCACATGGAGAAACAGCAACTCTTGGTACATTTTACAAAACTCTATACATACTCGACTGCGTTGCCATTGCCTATATCAACCGAGAGGAATATCGTTCCTCCCCGTCATGGGCATCGTGTGGATTCTCCCAGGCTAGAACCAACCAACCAACCGTCTCCAGCTTCAATTCTCTTTTCTCGCTCTCACTCTCTTTACTGTGACTGACTGTGTGTGCTTCGTATATATATGATTCCTTTGGAAGGAAACCTCTGCCACTTTATTGCCAGCCTTGGACGACGAATGAGGAGGAATTACTTGTCCCATGCAAACGCATCCCATTTTCTATCCTTTCCGTCAACCAATCACCTATACAATGTTTTTCGAGGTTTCAACTATAATTTTCTTGGCAGGTAGTGAAAGAAGAACACGTACATATGTACATCTCTTTTCCATAGTGTATCGTCAAACCTCGCGAGTACAACTACATACATACATATGTATCATATACTATAGACTTTTCTCATATAGACCCTACTATGTACATATGTACTTGTACCATGTGCACACATGGATATATACTATATATGTACGCATGTGTATTGTGTATGTAAATGTGCATACATACATACACACACATATGTATACATGTATTTTTGTGGTACATATAACCTAACATGACAACGATGCTAGGGCCACGGCTATCCAATATAACCAAGCTAAAATACTAAGTAAAGATGCAAAAGAAGAGAGAGTAAAGGGTCTCCGCTAACCTCATGCATGTATTGATTTTTGCACCCGGCTCATGTCTGTTCGCCTCTTCTAGTTTTCTCATCTCAAAAGCCCAAACTCACACACATACAACCCACCAACCAACCTCCGACTGCCTAGAGTTTGACGACGCTTGAAGATTCTCTCCTGGAGTCTCTCTCCTTCCATACTCCACACCAATCGTCGTGGCTACATTAAAAAAGTAGGGAGCGCTGCCACTCACTACCCGCCGCGTCAATACCCGTATTATCCACTCACCTTCCGAATACACTTGACGCCATTCTTTGCTGCGTTCAAAAATGTAAGGTGAATGAAGGCAAATCATCAATATTTCATTACGAACTTATACATCGTTATACTTTTCAGTCTTTGACACTCTTTGACAATACTTGCTATATTATTTTATATTGAAACTTAAATGCTTGTTAATTACATCCATGAAGTAGATAAATGAACAACATTACTTGGAATGACTTACTGTAAAGTTACAATAGAAGTTTGTAGTGTAGTATAACTTGGAACATTTTACAGTGGTAAAAAACACGTAAGAAGCATGTATGTATCCATTCATAAAGTCACACGAGTTTTAGTAGTTTAGTATACATACTTACAAGTACATATATTTTTTCTTTTTATGTATTTATATTTTTTTTAAAGTACATATGTATATATGGAAATTTTAGTGTGAAGATTATTACTATAGGCAGGTAGGTATGTAGGTGTATTGACTTTTTGTCACAACGCATTTTTTCCCGTTTATTCTTCCATGCTATAACCCTAGTTGTAAGTATGTACAACTACATACTCTCCATTTTTTAATAAATGATATTTTAGTTTCGTGAGACGATCCAATAGCGAGTGAAGTAGAACCGTACTCCCTCTCTTAAACCGTCTTTCCGGATTGCCGGTAAGACACAGATTTGAATAAATCTGTTTTTTTCTAATAAAAATCCCAATTCAGAATTCAAACATTCTGATTTCTACAATTAACTGTACACGCATTTAACGGGATTAAAGTTCGAATTAAAGTAAATAGAAAGAAAACAACACAACGCAATCATTGTTTTTGACTGTTGTTTTATTTATATACAAAGTTCGGTACTCACAGTTCAAAATACAACATACAAACACACCTGAAAACTTGTGAATGACTTTTTTTATATGAGCTT
>JAIUND010001959.1:0-27684 GCA_034699125.1 Gisinianus flammeolus | reverse complement strand
CTAGCAAAAATCTGGTAGTGATTCACTACCAACAATTACCACTACCAAAAGTCAGAATTATACAACATAGAACGGAACTTCTAACCATATTTTATTACTTTACAATTCGAGTCTACAATAAATACAAAGTATATAAAGGAATTCCATTCCCACACATTAATATTATTTCCTATAAAGATAGATTCTATGTACTCATATAATCTAATTGAAAATCCAAAGCAATATTTGATAGTAAATCATATGGTTAAATATATGCACATAAAGTTAACTTTACCTTTCTGCTCTCTGTGCAACACGTTCAATAATAAAACTTAAAAATATATAGTTAAACACACGTTAAATAGTCTGTGACGATGAACCGCGAGTAGCGAGAAATCAAACAATAAATTCCTCATTCACTTGAAAAAGTGCACACAAAATACTAAATAACATCATCCCTGTATATACTACCAGGCAGGCGTTTCAATAAGTAATGGGCCCAAATATGACACCAATGAGCAACAATCAAATAATTACAGTGTGTATACATAGTATAAGTACATACAGTGTATACTATACACTGTATGTATCTGTATACTGTGTATACTAGGACAAAGTCTCAAGGGATTCCCTTCACTGTGGTTAAAGGGACTTTAAAACAAAGTACGTGCGAAAATGAGAAAAACCAAGCGAATTCTTATATCACTGATTAGTATAGTCCTGACGTCCTGGCGATTGTTAGGGGAAGCTGATAGATGTTTTTGTACTTTCAACTGATCAAAATGACTAGATGCGATCGCAACAAACTCATAAGTCACCAGTTTTTGCACTTTTTGACTTGTCGCGCATACTTTGTTGCCACTTCCTAACCAGTGGAAGGAACCCCTTGAAACTTTTTATCCTGCAAAGGATCGCCCCATTGTATGCATACTACGACCATTTATTATTGTTTGTTACATATATAGTTAGTTGGAACTCTTCCTTCATCGATTTGTATTTTCAGTTTGAACGCCCTTCGTCGTAACATCGTGACGTCACCGCGCGTGGAGTATTACTTTTTCACTCGAATCTCAATTTATTTACTTTTTTGTTTAATAGATTATCTTTATATTAGTCTATTTCATGCAGTAATTTTAGGTTTGTATATATACGCACCGTAATTCAGTAAGTAAGTATAGTTTGTAAAACTGTGATGAATTACTTTGTAATCGGAGTCTCCGGCATCACATGTGGAGGGAAAACTACATTATCGCATTTACTTCAGCGGTCTTTTCCATGGTGCCGGGTAGTTTATCAAGACACGGTAATTACTCGACTATTGTGGGATTTGTTATATGTACTTATACTATAATTAGAAACATAGCATAGCATGTCAAAGTTATAATCATTCAATTGATGTATAATCATATTTTAGTATTTCTACATGGATGACGATCAACGTCATATAAGACTTCCACATGTCGAGAACCATGTAAACTATGAAATTACCGGAGCCATGGATATGAAGAAGATGCATGAGGATGTTGTTAAGATTTTGGAAACGGGCAATAAGAAAGAATCTCCATTATCAAAAAACCATGCTGTTGGAGCTGCAGGGGATTCTGTTGCTCCTAATTTTAAAACTGCATGGAAAGAACTTTTGGACAATGTGCCTGATATAGGTAAAATATGTTTATTTAAAAAATAGTGTACAGATAAAACTTATATATAAAAGTACGTCAAATGTTTAAACGATATGTATAAACACGTATATATGATATAATGTAAAGGATACATTCGTTCATGTCATTTATTTGCAGATTTTGATACATCAAAATACCGTAATGTTCCCATCCTCATACTTGAAGGATTTCTACTCTTTGAATCAGATTTAATTTACAATGCATGTGATGCCCGGTTTTTTCTTACTCTCGCCAAAGATCAATGTTTTGAACGTCGCTCCCAGCGAACAACATACATTCCACCCGATGTCCCTGGTTATTTTGAACACTGCATTTGGCCCGAATATACTCAACATTACAACAAATTTATTGCCAATCGACCTGGTATTCACGTATTCGGAGGGGACACTCCCATCACTAGCATTTGGAAAGAAAGTTTAAACTCCATCTCAAAAGAAATGGAAAGGAAATTCTCCCATCGCATCACATCTCATTAGCAATAAATCAACTGTAATTCAATAACCGTCATTGTGCAATAACATATTATGATATAAATATATATTATATAATATAGGTATGTATGAGATTTCTTCGAAATATATGAAAGGTTTGTACAATAAACGTAATATATATAACTAACATATTTCAATTTCATGGTGTGGTTCAAGGTTCAGAGTATTTACACACAAACAATGTACAATCAGCAAGTTCAAACTATTTTTTTCTTGTTTTTTGAGTGTATAGAGAAAATAAAATTTATAATACGTTTTATTGAAGATAAGAAAAAAACAAAGTCAACTTGTAACCCCTTATACCTATATGTATACATTTCTGCAGTATAGGATTCCTTTTATCTATCGCATACATATATGCTGTTGACATGCTCGGTCTAGTCCAACGTTATCTCTGTGGACCAGTTAGACTTTGCTATATTTATTTTGTGAAGATAATGTATGCATTTAAATTGTAGCGTGGGTAAATTGTGATATGAAATTAGTCGTAGTCAGCAATCAGAACTTTATCATGCTTTCACAACAAATCCTATAGATTTTGATGCAGAATAATTTTATTGGGGAAATATATTTGACATATGAGTTTTCATTCATTTCTATAACACTTGTCCCATTTTCCCCCTACATATACGATTCATCATTGAATATTCAACGTTTACAACTTTTCCTAGCAATTCCCAAAACTGTGGCGATGACATTAAATTCATCAGTTTCTGAATCCCTATATCTCGAGTCTCAATATCTTAATTGCCTAAGGCAGGAAACAGAACAGTGTTCTGAGAAGTTCTCGCAGAATATGTATACTTACCTACCGTCCAGATTTGTAACAGAAGTGCCTTAATATATTATTGCATCGTTTTATGCATACCTCGCTGTGAGCTTGATTCTTATTCAGTGTTAATCGCTAACCATTACAATTTAATTTGCACAATCGGCTTGAGAAAATCTTGCTAATTAAATGGCGTAGGCGTCAATGTAAAGCTAAGTAAAGGAACATGAAAATGAAAAGTATATAGTACACTCGTGTCATTTTCTCGTAATTGTTTTGCCCTTTTGGGTTCCAATTAAAAATCTCAAGGCTATTTCACGTGTGAAGAGAACATAAACGATGAAATTCATACCTACTTACATTTCATATAGTTGATTTCCACAGTCACTTTCTCCAGAGAATCAAACCAACTTTCAAATTTTATAATAAATTTTTTTCTTATTTTGCACTTTTTTTCAATTTCCGAATCATTCTCACGCATACTTATAAACGAACAATCTCGAATCAAACTCAAAGGCAAGAAAAAAATCTCAAGTGGAAAATGAAGCTCTCGGTATAAATTTTCGTTTCTTTCTCCCTTTCACTTTATAATTGAATTTTATTCAAGTTGAATATAAAATGTCTAATCCAAATAAATAAATACTTTACAGACTTTACTTTTTCGTTTGTATTATATTCTTTTATATGATACCTTAATTTTTTTAGACTGTGATGAGAGTCATGATTTTCATGACTTTGATGGTTCTGACATTGGGCTTGACAACACCTCATGGAGAAACAGACAATTCGAATCCGGGTCTACCACCTGGAAGAACTTATTTTCAACAATTTTTAGTTCGCCGGAGCAAACTGTTACCAGTGAAAAATAGAACAACAACAACAACAACGACAACAGAGTCCAGTGTAAATTACACACTTTGAAGTTGAATATATATAAATCAAACTGTGGGGACTGTGCCCAATGCAAAATATATACACAACATCAAGTTTTTCCTTTCAAAATCCATCAAACTCCTCGTCCACTTTGTATATTTTATTTGCTTTATTTCAAAAATTTACTATGCAAAAATTACACTTAAGTAAATAAATATGTATGTCGTTGCTTATTTTGTAAACAGAATATTCTGTTGATTCTCAAATTGCTTCAATAAAAATAAACATATATAATACATAAAAACTAACGATTTGATAAGTAATTAATTAATTACACTTCTACGGACATATATAAATATATTGGCGTAAAACGGAGAGACGTTTCTGCATAATGGTAGAAGTTAGACTTCGACGTACATAAGGAACATACACGGTTGATCATGCAATGGTAGTAAATGGGAAACTTTTGCATAATAATATATGGTATCGTTTAAATAATCCTCAGCAGAACCTTCTGTCGACGTATATATCGATGGTACTCTCAACGTCAAACCAGCCATTCGCCTATGACATTGACTATTATGGTT
The DNA here is from genome assembly GCA_034699125.1 of Gisinianus flammeolus. Lineage (NCBI taxonomy): Eukaryota > Metazoa > Arthropoda > Collembola > Symphypleona > Katiannidae > Gisinianus > Gisinianus flammeolus. Next base: position 23,303 of record JAIUND010001959.1, on the reverse strand, counting down.
CCGGACAACGTTACTGTCTATAACTCCTCAGCAACCAATCCAATCCCCAACAGGGATAACGACACGTGTTTCTTATTTCATCCCAAATAAAAATAATGCTTCATTAAATTAAAAAGAAAGGCAGAAAATATCACTATGAACATAGGGATTAGAATTTTAGCTGTATAATGGCCGGAAATCCCTAGATGTTTGCCCGTCTAAACGGGCTAATTTTTTGTGTCTAAATAGGCCCCTTTTAGCTACTAAACGTCACGCCTTTAGCCTTTGGATTGTATATATGTATATTGAATCTACGTATTGAATTTTGTTTGTGTTTACATATCGGATTGTGACGGTGATGAGTAAACTGGCAGTATTTGTGTGGATTGAGAAATGAAGGCAAATTATATGGGCTTAGAGAGATTCGATGGAAAGTTGAGAAATTACACACGTTATAATGACCACACGTCCAAAATCCCTCGGATTTACCTCCGGACTTTTATCGCTCAATCTTCTTTCTCAATATAGACTTGAATAACTGGAAAGATTATTTCTTCAATAAACTACAAAATTTTCCAGGAATCTCAAAACCCATTCGTAAAAAATAGATAGTCGTATAGTGTCTGGATGTAGAGCTATAATATATAAGTACAATAGCCGAGAAAAACACCATGAGTGGCTTCAACTGTGGAATTGTTTAATGGTAAAAAAGGAGGGAAATACAGCGAATGTCATGCAGAGCATTTTGAATGACAGAAAAGCAGCCACTGAATAGCTGACCATGTCGTCCACCGAATCCGAATTCACGTTGAATTTTTGGCTTGTTTGAATTTCTAATTCTCTGTGCACAGTCGTTGAAAAATGAGAATTCTTGCATTCATATCCGGCAAAAACTGAAAAATTCCAGATCGGTCTTTTCAAAAAAGATTCTTTTGAAAATAACCCGTCCCTGAAAATCACAAAAAGGGCACATCCACAAACAAATTCAATGTGGACAAACATTTCAGTGCTATACATATAGGAAATTTCAACGGCTCCCCTCCACTATATATATATCAACAATTTTCCCCTGAAATTCAAATTATTTCAATTATCGTTTTCTGAAATTTGTCGAAAGATGTTTTAACTCTATAAAAACTCCACTCGGCAAAATTATAGTGCCTGTTTTTCAATTTCGGCCAAATTCTTCAAAAGTGTTTTCAGTATAATGACAGGAACTTTTGGAAATTTTTTACTTGAATTTGCATTCCCATCATTTGCACAAAAAATAAATTATGCATTTCATTGGCAAACGTAAAACTTGTGCATTTACTTCTGACACAATGTATACGAACAAATCTCGTCACATTTCTGCATTGGCATTTTTCCTGAGTCGACAACATTTGCAAACGAAACGAAATTCACAAATCAAGTAGGTCACCATACAAATCTGTATCGAGTTACATTATATAGCCAAAGTATATATTTTAGCTCCATATTGTAAACTCATTTCCGTTATAGTATGTGGATTTGCATTCCCGAATTTTCTCCACAATCCACTGAGCTTTGAAGTTAGGGAAACTGACATTTAATCATTCGTGGAATTAAAATTTGAATTGTGAGGGGAATCCACTGAAAAAAAAAAGATTGATTGTAGCAGAGCGATTTTCCCCATAATTCTCTTCCATTTGTTTTTGGGCTTTGTGATTGTTTTCCATGAACAGAACATTTTCCATACAGCTCAAACTCAGTTAAATTCCTACTACAATCAGGTTTCACAATTCTTTTTAGCGAATCCCTAAAAATGTCTGATGGCTATATAAATATTTAGTACAAAATGTGTTGATTTTTCCTTTGAAAAGACGAGCGATTGTGTGATTACCCGGAATTTGGATAGTTCAGCATGGTTGAGCAGTGAACTAGTTCCGGATGTTCTACACGAGAGGACCTATCTTTGAGGTATGGACGAGCATGTGTCAACCTTGGGAATATTTTGACTGAAGACCAAGTCTATCTCCAACCGAGTGTTTATTACGAGGGGAAATATAACACTTTTTACACTCTTGTCATGGTCGGTGAGTTTTTAAGGACTTAATAAAGCATATCTGTCATCGGGTCCTCCATGTCCACAAATGATGCAAAACATGAATGTAATTTTAATGATTTTATAATGACGTACTATACAATAAATGTTTGTCAGATCCGGATGCTGCGAGCTCAATTTCCCAAGGATTCCTTCACTGGTTGATTGGGAATATTCCAGGGAACGACTTAAATGCTGGAGAGATTTATGCGGAATATTTTAGCCCTTCTCCTTTGGGCACCGGATATCTTTTTGTTTTATATGAACAGTCGGGCTATTTGGATTTTGAATTGAAGAAAGTCCCTGCCAGAGACTTGAGTGGTCGACTTAATTTTAAATTAAGGAACTTTTCTGACATTTATGGGAATATCGTTTACGGGAATTTTTTCCTTAGTCAATTCAGTAGCAACACTTATATGATTTCGGGGTGAAAATAAAACAGTTAAATACGCTGGAGAAAATATTTCAAAAATGATTTGTTTTATTGGTAGAAATAGAAATACATACAGATACAAATATCTCTAGAGAATAGGAATTCATTAGTTTTCACAACTGACAAATATTTGAATAAAAACGTGGACAATATATTGTGAAAAACAATGTTTCAAGTTTTGATTTTCATTCATTTCTCATCGACTCAATTGGAATTTCATATGCGGATTTAATTTGACTTTCTAGGAACTTCACACATTCTTGTCGCTTTTCCAAATGAGCCGCTGCTACACACAGTTTCTTCCCTGGTTTTTCCGGGATTTCATTTTTGTAGAAATCCAAAGCTTCTTTCTGATACTTCCAAAACTCTTCAAATTCCTTTTCCACCCCAGCAAGTGGGAGACGCCCACTATACAAAGACGTTGAGGACATGACAGAGCTTTTCAGTCTTGGTAATTGACTGGACATTCCCAAACTAAGCAAATTATTTAATTCACCTATACAAATATTGAAAGAGAAAATAATGGCAAGTGAGTAAAAATTCATTGAATTATTTGTCCTTCAACTGGATTAAAAATCTCGACTGAAATAAAGGAAAAGTGCAAACCTCGAAATGCGGAGATTCCACAAGAGAGTCTGTCTTCAATCACTAACAAAAATTTAAGTGCCTTGAGTAAATCCGAAATTTGACTCTCAGACAGGGATTTTTGTTGAGTCAAGCTCAAGGATTTGAAATCCCGAATAGAAATCCGGGTGGCCCATTGAATCAGCCAGTGATTTGGATGAAGGAAAATCCCTGAATATTTCCTAATCAGATCCTTTTGGAATTTCTGTGAAGCCCAAGTGACGGCGCTCTGGACATTTGAAGTCTCCTCCTGAACGATCGACACTGAAATTTCATTGATTTGAGGGAGGAATTCAGAGAGGAATTCAAATTTCCCACAGCGATTACATTTCATTCGGGCATTATTTTGGTTTTGTCCAGCTGTTAGTTTTTTATCCTTGGGTGATGGATTTTCGGGAAGGAAATACCCGGGTGATGAAGAATTCACATCCGCACCTAGATCACTATCCGGATTCTTGCAGTCATCAATCTGTTCGCTAGTGACTACCGGTTGACAACCAATGGAATCACATAGAATGGCGGAGGAGTAGCTTCCAAATTCTGTAGGGTCTACACATTTTACACACCCGCACAAATATCCAAAACGATCAAAAATTGCCTTTCTCCTCCAAAATGTTCCTTTCCGTTCGTCCGGATGAGAAGTCAAGTGAGAGATTGTGAGGACTTCACCCTTTTTGATGGGGACAGACGCTCGAATTCGGATACGAAAATCCGGTGGATAACCAACGGACCAAATACAGTTGGGTGCACACGAGTGGTGTAAATATCCGGATTTTGGATACACAAAAAATCCACTACGCACTCGCCCTCCACTGTCAAACCAATAGCATTTAAGAACTGTACTGTAATATACCATAATATACATCGATTTTATGAATTCCATGTAAATTTAAAAAATGGCAAAAAAAAATATAATATACCCGAGATTTCCGTCGGATTCATATTGCTCAATTTCCTTGGAGTTGATGCTGAATCCTTTGAGTCTACAGAGGAGTCGAATGTTTTTAAAATCCTGTGTCATGGAGCTCATCATGAGTTTGAATTTGGCTTCATCCATCGGCGTGTCGGATTGATGGGATGGAGGTTTGAAAAATTGGGTCACGGGTAAATTCTCTAAACTCATAAGGTTTTGCCAGAGTCCTGGCCTGTGAATTCGCATTTCTGAGATCCGAGTCATCACAAGGATTTTGAAGGCTGCTGAAGGGGAAAAGGAGGAAAATTGTTTGTTTTCCAGAGCAAACACTTTGCATTCATTCTCAGCATGGATTGACAACTTTAAAATCAAAACAATTAGCATTAAATTATCAAAATTATGAATTATGAATTTCAAAATATGATTACGAATAAATGATTAATACCTATATATTATATACTCATTATTATAGGCATTTATAGGTAAGTAAATGTTTCTACATACTTTTTCACAAAATGCGCTACAAACAGGCCATCCACATGTCACACACGTTTTCCCCGTAAATTGAGACATGTGCAATCCACAGGAAATACAGAAACGATCAAAGTGATGCACAATTTGACCTCGGTCGAGTTCCATTAGTGAGGAGAAATTCAGCTGAGTTTGACCTTCCTTTTCTGCCCCTGTTTGAGGGTCACTCGAGCCAAATCCAGAGCTCACGGACGGAATCTGAAAAATGGGTTTTTCTTCCGCTATAATTGAACCAGCTTTCAAATCTCTTGCGGCCACCCAACACTTTCCATCCGCATGATGAACGTTCGAAGACTTCATTTCCGGGATTTCATTAGAATTTTTTATTATAAAGGCAGAGCAAAGCTTCTTGTGGACCTTCCAATGTTCTTTTTGATGTTCCGGTGAGCAATAGGCGACGCTGGAGCAACCCGTACATCTTTTTGTCGCCTCCTCCCTACACACTTCACATTTCTATACAACACACACAAACCAAACACATTATCAGGAAATCCTCCAATTCAAATAGGGGAAATATCTACTTTTTGGACATGGAAAAATGTTTTGATTAAATATAAATCACGAATGAATTACCATTTTTATTTGACTTCAGCAGGGTAAAAGTCAAAACTACCTATATACGTTTTGGTTTGTAAACCAACTATAAAGGTAAAAGTAATTATTTCCCTGGATTTACCGGTATTGTGGAAACTGTATAAAGTAAAAAGTACCGATTATTTATGACTATATCATTTTAATTTGTAATGTTAAGAATTCCTATAATGACCACGATTTCACTTACGCTATATGTATAAAGAAGAGAAAACTTCTTGCTTTCTTCACCGGCCCTTGAATTCTCGCCTTTTCCGTGAAAAGCAATTTCAAATTGTCAATTTGACAAAAGCGGTTATGGAAATTCTTGTATTCATTTAATTAAATTAAACACAACAAAACCCCTATTGAATTTCTGTATACACTTGTCAAATATAAAGGACAAAGAATTAATTGTGGACGAAAATAAAATCACACGAGTTGGGATTTGAAATGAGTGTTGGGCGGTCAGAAAAAGGATTTCCCTTGTGCACGAGAATTATGGTATGAAAAGAGTAAAGAGAGAAAACTCGAGAAAGGGAAAGGAATTGAAATGGACTATGGAGAAAGAGCGTTTTTCCATGAATATTTTATTGAAAAGTGGGCTCAAAGTCCAGTTCAGAGCAAACCAAATAAAAATCCAAACCAACAAGAAAATCAGCAATGCCGAATGACTAGAAACAGAGTAGGGAAAATTCATGACATTGTGATGTTGACAATCCATGCACACGTCTGCATTTTCTCACTCGCTATGACTTTTTTTTGGGTTGAGAGTAAATGACGGTGAGAACGACCGCCAAAACGGCCAAAAGTAACATCAGAAGTAGCAAGATGATCCAGATACTCCGTAATACCCGCTCTCGTTCACAGCAACTGCAACATTTGGACTTAACATCTTCCATGATTATAACTGGCTCATCGTAGAAATAACCCTCGTGACCTAAAGTATAGCCGTAGGGTCCATATGCATAGCCTACAGCTACGATCGTCACAGTCGAATCGTAGTAGCCTGGATATGCAGGTGAGTAGAAAGTCCGCTGTTTGTTGTTCGTCACTGTCCTGTACTGATTCCCATTCGGATTTTCCCTCATCTGGTCCGGCTCTGATCCAAAATCCGTTGGAGTCTCTTCCTTCCTTTCATTTTGTTTTCCATTGTTCTTTTTTGGGTCTCCACCGAACTCTTGAGCCATTTTTTTTTCAAGTCATCTATCTGGCTTTCACTTGGTCTGCGTCAAATCTCGTTTCAACTTTCCCTTATTGTGCATCATGAGGATTTTTAATTATTTCTCTGTAAGGAATGTGTGTGGGATTTTAATCAAGTTTTTGACTCTACATTAATGTTAAAATTCAATTGCGGACACTAAATTTACTGACTATACGTTTTGACCATCGGGTTTACAGTTGACCGGTGGCTTTGATCCTCCTGAATTTTTTACTTTTTATTCGAAAGAATTTTGTTGATTTTGTTTTTAAAAAAATGAACTGTAACCGGACCAACTTTGTAAAAGCTTTTGTCAAGCATGAATGATTAGATACATTCATTTTCTAACCTCAATTATTTCCAAAGCTGTACATATTTACCAAAGCTATGATATGCTGAGTTCACAATTTTCACCCACATTATTTCAAAGTGGCGTCGAAATGACAAAGCAGAACAATTTTTTGTTATATCAAAACGCAGACAAAACGACCTGAAAACTTGCTTACGTATTTATGATTTCGAAATAAATTATGCTAAATTTTGTGCACATCCATGGAAAACTCCTTGAAAAATTAGGTATTTTGTTTAATTCGTGTGTTGTATATTATATTATGTTTTTATTTATTGTAAAATTCATTTTGACGGGAAGCGAATGTGTACGATATATATAAGTTGTGATTTAAAAAACTAGTCCATTCGAGTTGATAATTAAAAAATGGGACATTTATCAGTGGGATTCATGCGGGATGTTTGTGAGCAATTGAAGGTTTCTGCAAAAGAACGGGAATTTCGAAGGGTCCCCAACACCCGAAATTTACCCGGACTGTGATGATTCACAACACTCAGCATCTCCAGATCTTGCGAAGCACTCGCATCATCACACCAATGCTTTTTCATATATTTATCAAATTGTTACATTTCTCAATTTTAATTGAATAAAGGCTTTATATGTATTAGGTATGTAGTATGTATATACTTCAAATGTGCGCGGATGGAAAAATAATGAATGGAAATAAGTCACCTGGGCATAGGAAAAGAAGAAAAGTCTGTCTTGTGTGAGACGAGATAATTCAGCTATTTGAATGTGACGTGTCACCTCCCGATACGCTTGAAAAGCAATTTCCAGTCCACCTATATTCCATTTCAAATTAATAATAGATACTAAAAATTATCTTTTTGCTAAATAAAAAAGTCCATTACCGTTATCCGAAAAGTTTTCTTCCAAGGTATACGAGCCATTCACAAATATGCCACGAAGTTGGAACGCAGAGTACTGATTGACGAGACAGTTGGTCCGATTCTGAGCTTTAACCATCGTCTCATTCGTCCACCAATTGCGCAAGTACCCGTTTTCGTCATGTTTTGCACCTGTGTGCGCATGAAATTAAATGTTTAAATGTTTAAATGTCCAAAAGAAAGAAAATAGTGGGAAACTGTACATTTCTTAACTGAAAGTCAAATCATTGGACCGACTCACCCCGACCGTTGAAACCATGAAAAAATTCGTGGCCGACGATGGTCCCAAGGGCACCATAGTTGATACTGGTTGGAAATTTGGGGTCAAAGAAGGGTCGCATGAGGATCCCAGCAGGTATGAAAATGGCGTTACTGGTTAAACCATGAAAGGCATTTGTCATTGTGGGGATGATTGGCCACTCCTCCTCTTTATTCACTGGCTGTCCGAGTTCTCGGATATTTTCAAGTCTGTACAGTTGATAGATATTGAGCATGTTCTCAAAGTAGTCCGTCCCACTGATTCTCAGCCCCTCGTAGAGTTTATCCAAATGATTGGAATCTAATATAAAATCAGGGTAGCCTACTCGAATTTTGGTCGAGTTTGCTTTCTCCAGAGCAGCCACTCTCGTTTCCTTATCCATCCAGTCTGCTCCATTCACAACGTGTACAAGTTGCTTCTGAATCCTCTCTGCTATTTCCTGGACCATTTCTTTATTCTTTTGAGGAAATTCCGAGCGAACGAACATGGCAGCTAGAGGATATGGGAATATTTGATTCACTCGTTGGGTGCAAAAGAATGGAATAGACGACGCTTGGGTTTCTGTTTCTATTGACCCTTTTAAATTTCCAAAAAGAAAGTCCAAAATTATTGTATTTTTCATTCGTTTTATAAACATTTCGAGAGACAAGTTAAAATATTACCTATAGATCCTAGGTATTTTCTTGTGAGTATGAGTTGACTAGTGATTTGTTTTATTGCTTTCCATGCCACATAGTTATTCAGGGTAGTCTGACCTTCGGGTGTTGCCTTCATTTCTTGGACCAGTTGTGACAGATTTGTGAATAATTGTGGTTGGAGGACGACCACGAGCTCGCCATCGTCATTAAAGGTGCGATTGAGTGGACGAAACGCATGATTAAAGAAATCCTTCCAGCTCATCTGAAAACCACATCATAAAAAATTCCACGCCCCATGTGATATGACTTTTCTTGTTGAACCATTGAATATATATAAATGTGAATTAATTCAGTCTTACAAAGTCATATCGGTTTTGTAGCTGCGTCAAATTCATTGAAATATGCGCTTCGTCCATTAACATGTTTGGGGACCCAAGCCCAAAATCCTCCTTTATCGCCATCATTTTCAATTCCAAATCCACGACGTTCTTCAAAAGGTTTTGAGTTTCTGTCTCATTTTCAGCTCCCAATCTTTCACTGATCTACAAGTCATGAAATTTTGTCATCTATATGTATATACAAAAAAAATTTGTTTTTCGAAATTTCGTTAAAAAATTCTTTACCTCATTCATAATTACAAAGTAGTCTGTGTGTGAAATGTATTCTTTCTTATTCAATTCATCTGAGATCGGGATATCCGAGTCCTGAAGAATCTATATACGATACACATTAGGAAAATAAATGAAAGTTTTTTGTGATTCAGATCGAATAGTAAAAATTGAATTTTTTTTAAAAATGTTTACAGTCAACGTAGTGACGTATTCAGACCTGAATGGAATTTATGGACGAATTGTTTGGATTGGCCATAACTACCCATGAGAAAAGGACATTCACACCAAAGTCATTATGCAGAATTTGAATTTGCTCCTGAAAATCCCATTGAGATTGATTGAGATTTGCTGAGGAAGAAATTGTCCAGCCTCCAGACTTGACAAGCATCGATTTGACAGCCGTCCAGTTAAATGACTGAGCAGTGAGAGATTTGGATTCACTCACATCCAAACAGGATTTGAATAATCTTTGAACTTTCTTCTCGGATTCACTTTGAGCTTCTCCACTTCCTGTAACAGAGAGATCACATTGAAAAAAATTCTGGAATTTTTTAATTGCTTACATTTCGTATTCACCCTCACTCAGAATGCTTTCCATAGTCCAAAGGTTAATATTCTCGAGGTTTCTAAAAGGATTTACGATCAAATTCCTTAGATCGGGGTCAGTCATAGGCCAGCCTGTGCATGCAAACTATATATACGCAACCAGCAAAATTCATACAAGTAAAACTCTCACAATCAGTGTAACATTATACAATTCTACAATCGTAAAAGTTTAGTTCCATTCAGAGGCACGCAAAATAGACAGACAAAATCAATAAGTTCAAACCTCATAAAAATCATCACATGGGTCAATTTCCCGATTGGGAAAAAACCGAAAGCAATTCAGACCAGAGCAAATTTCTATAACGTTTTTGTTTTAATCATTCGTCAGAAACAAAAAAAAAATGCCATCAAAACAAAGGTAAATAAATGGGGCAAAACACAGTTACATTTCTTTTAATTACTTTTCAAAATAAAAAAGTTGATATCATATTTTCTATATTTTATTTTGTACATACCTGATGACTTTGAGACTGAGACCGTTTCCAAAATCCCGATGACTAAGAAAATCAGTGCGAGCAGCAACGAACAGAACACCCAAGAAATACACAGGACTCTCGGGCATTGTTCAATCAAACTCTTCCGAAATTGTGTATTTCGTGGATAATGTACTCGTTGTCCAATCGGGATGTCATTTTTCAAGTCCTCCTTATTGTGAATAGCGGGTAGAAAATGTACACTTTCCCTCTCATCGTTCCCGATCTCAATCAAGTCCTCTCCTTGTCCTTCCTCCATAGTCTCTTCGGTCGTCTCCCTCCCATTTATCATTCTCTTTATATATATCACGTCAAAATCAAATAAACACACTCTACAAAGGAGAACTGAACAATTTTTGGACTTGAATAAACTGGATTACCGCGGATAAGAGAAAAGCAGAAAACGTAACATGTACAAATTAATGTTGGGTCTCAACTGTCATGTGTCAAGGGTATATGAGATATTCGAGTGTCGTACGATGACTCGAATATTCCAGTGTTATATGAAACATGTGGATTATGATCTACAAAGAACTATAAAAAATGTATTGTATAAAGAAAGATATTGGCTATTAAATGATCGGATCTAATTACGCTATTTTAAAAAAAATCCATTTCCATCACTAATCCTCAACTACAGTGAATTTGAACCCACACTCAATCACTCATTAACAAGATTAAGAAAATTGTTTTTTTTTACATCGTTAGCTATGCAATGTACATATTTACATATCCATTTGACAAATCTGACCTCAACGAAAACGTAAGCATTAATTTTTGAAACGTGATATACCACTTGTATATTCGGTAAATACGTTAATAAAATGTTCCGAAACGAAACAGTCCTGCATGGCTAGAATTCCGTTAAATGATTATACGCTCGAATTTCCATATTAAAATACGTACAACGTTGGCGAAGGCATAAACTTTTTAGGCCTAATGTCGAAATGGCATATGTCCGTCCGTCCGTCTGTCTCTTCGACGCGACGATAACTCTCGAAGCGATTGAGATTTTGACTCGGGGTCTTTTTTATTGGGATTGTATTACTTATATGATAATTCGGATGAATTGGAGATGGGCATAATCGGAATACCCGTTTCGGTTTTATCCGAGTCTTTTCGGGGTTCTTGATCTGTTTTACTAGTATCGTATTTTTCGTTCTTCAACGATTCTGAGGTACAAAATCATGAGGAATCCGAATCCGATGTCAAAATCGGATAAATCCAAGTTCTAGACCCCGAATTCGGCGTTTTACCCTGGATTTCGAGTAATGTAAAGAAAATCCTCAGCCATACCTGAAATTTCTCGGCCGGGCCATGCCTACAATTTCCTGGCCATGCCTTCAGGTTTTTTTGTTATGCTCCGCTCCCTGGTTTGGACACTCCGTGTACAGGGACTTTTTTAAAATGTTTTTAGAAGTAATTTTGAGTACGAGGATGTGAGAGATTTTCTTGCTAAAAAGAGGATTTAAATTTTGAGCAATCCATAAGATACACTTTTACAGCAGGCTTTAAAAGTGAAAAAATCTCTTTATATTCATTTTTTAATCAGTTTAATAATTTCTCATGATGCAATAGAAATGACAAAATACAGATATTTACATTTACATGTATCAGAGAAAACCGAGGAAAAGTACATAGTATAGAAGTGTAGAAGAATATGGTATGGAAGAATGGAGGGAGAGCATTTAGAAGAGTAAATGGAAAGAGCGAATCAAGGGGAAAACTTGGAGGAGAAATTGATATGCGAGGAACATTCAACACGTTGAGTGGACGTCCGAAACTCGTCACAAATAGTCACAATTCTCCACTTTCTGCACGGAGCCGGTAGTGAGAAAAAAGCTCCCACTTCTCCGCATATGTACACACACATGGAAATGGAGTGAGCGAGGGAAGACAGAGAGAACAAAAGAGAAGCTTTTCACGCTCTACCACTTCCGTGCAGTGAACTGAGCAAAAGCGGAGTTACGCCGGAATCCCCATTGATAATAAAACTGCTACAGTTTCCTGCAGCTGCACAGTCACAAAACTCTTTTCTTCATATGCCAACATCATTTCAAAACCAACAACACAGCCGGACGTTTTCCATCTTGCTCAAAATTATCGTACAAAAATGTGTGTGTAGCAACAATAAAAATCCAGTGGATTTTTCACGTGAATGAATTAAATATGTACCTATTTACGATAGTGAATTTTTATTTAAAAATAAAGCAAACAATTAAATTAAATGCGCGTACACAACCCTTATAAAAATCTCAATGTGAGAAGATTCCTCCACCTCTTCAAATAATTACGTGGAGACGTATCTGGAGAATCTACTAAATATGTTCTTCACTAGGGACTCTCTGTAGCAGGTTCCATTTCTTTCTCCCAATTTTCTATAATTTCTCTGAAGGAGGCTGAAAAGTGTTTTTGGTTCTCCCATGCCCAAGTCAAACTGAAAGACAAAAGAAAAAAAACAACAGTTCTGCATGTTATCCATAAAAGCCATCAGAATGAAAGACTCTGACTTGTCCGTCAAAGTCAAACCAAAAGTAAACAATCCCAATAAACTGAATTCAAAACCTGTTCAAAGGTCTTATAAATGTCATGGATGAAATTGATAGGTTTCAAATTCTGATGACTTCCATGAAGGACAGCGATACCGAATTTCTCGGCTGGGACACAACTGCAATTTCCATCTGAAAACTTCAAGTCTGGTGGACCACAATTGTAATGCCCTCTCCGGTGGTTGAACTCACACGGGAGGACATACACAAACTCTGACCAATAAAACACTCATTTCATATTTATGTAAATTCACTCATATTAAAACTTTGACCTCTTTTATCTCCAGTCCTTTAATGAGCTTGATCATTAAATATTTGAACTCACCAGGGAAATAGTGGAAGAGGACGTTGAGTAGTCCCTGATCCCCCCGATGAACTCGCTCCTCAAATCCATCCTTAATCAATTTCAAATGGGACTCAAAGCCCATTCGACGCATTCGCGTCAGATTCATCAGCATCACGCCCGTATTCAAACCTTTTCTCCAAAACCAAACTCATTTTTACGATCAAGAGGATTTTTAACTCAAACTAAATTGAGATCTTGAAAAACTTCTTTCATCGTGGTATCAGATCATACCAGTTGGTTCAAAATATGGTGCAGTTGCATGAGTGTTGTACCAACCGCCGACAGGGAGTTCGGATTCCGCTACCAGACCTATGTACTGAGTCTCATTCATGTCCCGGAAATGCTCCCAAATGTCTTTGAGATCTGAGAGGAATAAAACGTCCGTGTCGACATAGATGAGCGAGTCGGTTTGTGGTAGTAAAGTCTGATGAAATCAAATAAAACATGAATATATTTAATTCCAATCTCGGTAATTCAATTCAATTCAATTCGTGTATGACTGTATATATAGAGAGCTCACAGGGAAGAAAAGTTTCTGAGTGGCACAAAGTTTGTTAAAGTATTCCCAGGACTCTGGTTTGTAGCCTCCGGACAGTCCTGGCGACATATTGACATTGACACTTGAACTGCTGGGAGGGAACCACAAAGTTTTGAATCGGATATGTAACTCAATCCCTCGTTTTTTGGCTGATTTCTTAATTATACTCAACTGTGTGTGAATCAAATTCCAAATGAATGTGTGGTTCAGAAAAGTAAAGTAATTAAGGAATATTAAGAAAGGAGGGGGGAAATTGAAAAAAAAATGCTACCGTCGTCGGCAAGAGTTGAACAATTGTTTCGTCATCACCGAAAATGAAAATCTTCAAGTAGACTTCCCGCGAGAACAGAGCCACAGACTTGAGATTTACAGTTTGATTGGTTCGGGTCTCATGACAGGTGACGACGGCAAGCGTCACGGTCGTCTTCGGAATTTTCCTAAATCACATCCCATTTTTACAACCTGTACTTTGAAGATTTTTGACCCTATGACAATTATTTTTTTTTAATTTGCCATAATCCCATTTTTATTTCGTATTACAAATTCAATTATCCATCATAGGAAGGGAAACTTACGTGAATTTCCTCAAATGATAAATCGATGTTCTCTCAGGTTGGATTGCCCACGTGCAAATGAGGAGGATTATTAAAATGGCCAGGATTTTGAAATCTGCCAACTGTACTTCAACCAGGGACGTTTCAAAAATTCTCTCATTTTCAAATATCCTTGCATATTATACTAATCTGAGGACATTGATCGTCAGTATTCTGCATTGAGAGACATATATTGACATTTTTACTTTTTACACATAGAAACCTTTTCCTTTAAATCTGTAATGTCGTGGTCGTGACATTTAACTGTCAACTCTATACCATATTATATATGCGATTTGAATGGAACTGTGTATACAGCAGCAAATGAATGTTATATAAACAATTGTTTGTATGTATTTGAACCGCTATACTGAAACAAGGCGCAATTGACTTTTGTCTCAGGTTTATAATTGTCAGTTGTAAATGCAAACCTACCTATATACCTACTACCTATAGAGTAATTTACAGGATTTACTCCTAGGCTTCAACTCTCCTGAACATCATTCACGTAGTAAACTCAAAACCTTATGGATGTTTCCCTTTGAGTATAGAAACTAGAACAAAAATAATGGAGATATCTACGCATTTTAAAAATTCGAATGAAATTTCCATATTTTGAATGAACTCCGCACAATTCCATTGCTACAAGAGGATTTTCTGGGCTGTACATTTGCATTGAGGACTAAAAAATCCCCGCCATTGATTCGACTTATCTTTCCGGAATTCCATGAATGAATTTGAAAGAATAAGAGAGCTCAACAGAAACAAACGTACGCGGAATTGGTCAATCAGAATGTTTATTATTATTATTCCTCATTCAAGTTGCGATGCATATGGATTACAACTAATGCAAAAAACTGTATGTAAATTACAATTGACAATTAATAAACACTGATGAAGCTTTCTTCTCGTTCATCTCCAAACACCAATCATTTGTATACGTAATGAGGATGAAAATCTCAACTCGAGTTTGATGAAATAAAGAAAATCCTTGTTTGTTGTTGGCACATATCCTGTGATTATAAAGGCATTGGCAACTTTCATGAAAAGGCTAAAATGGGCAACGGCAGAATTTTGTCCATGTAATACATAATATTTACCTAAAAATTTATCTTTACCACCGAATGGTAAACTTTTTTAGATTCTTGCTTGTGAGAGAACGTCCAGAGATGAAGAGTCACCCTTGATAATGGCACGAGAATGTCTATAGAATAAATCTTGTCGAGTTGGAAGTTTCGTAACAATAATAATATTAAATTAATTAAATTGTACTTTATATCCTGGTATGATGACATTTAAAGTAGTGGGACGAATCACAATCATCATACAAATCATTACATTTTGATTAAAGTCGATTGTTTCGAGAAATTCTTCCATTTGTCGTGTGTTGTGGTCTGTGCACTTAAAAGTGTAAATTTTGTGTCAAATAAATCAAATTATATAGTTTGAAGTACTTTGAAGTGTAGTAAAATTTGTAAAATGAATACTGGAACAATGAGGAGAGGTGACGATGGATTCTCTGGACGGACAGATTGGACATCGTCGATTGTGGATGAGGACAAGGAAAATATTATGAGAATGGGAAGGGATAGAACTGGGGAATTCCAATCTGCTCTTCGGTCACTTCAGGGTCGAGCTCAGGTCAGACAAGGTCAGCACACGACTCATCATCAAAATCAGCAACATAAATCCAATCGGAATCTTGAACAATACTCTCAGTTCATGCTCATCGCCAGGTATATATGTGCAGAACTACAGTACATTCGACTTATTTATATACATGTTTATGTTACACAATTTAATTTCTTTTGTACTGTGTTTATCTGTGTTTTGCAGGTCAGTTGGGAAAAACATTAGTAAAACGTACAATAAATTGGAAAAATTGGCATTACGTAAGCCATTATACCAAATCAAAATTCTTTGCAACAAGCTGGACACAAATATTAGGTCCATTAGGAGTATTTTATAATTTTATTGTTTATTGTCTTTGCATAGTGGCCAAGAGTAAATCGTTGTTTGATGACAAGTCAACTGAAATTCAGCAACTAATTGTCATCATCAAAGAAGACTTGAATCATTTAAACAGGGACATAGCAAAGGTGAATTAACTTTTTTTTATCGCTTATATATATATATATGTTATTTAAATGGCAAATAATGTAATGATTACAATACTTGTTGTCTAGCTACAAAATATCACTCGGGAAAATCAACGTTCGAATGGAAAGCATTTGCAGACCCATTCGTCGGGTATTGTTGTTAGTCTGCAGTCAAAATTGGCTTCCATGTCCAACGAGTTCAAACAAGTTTTACAAGTCCGCACAGAGGTATTAATCGTTATAGTTTTACTTTATTTCAAATCCAATTCCACAAGTTTATAGGTACATATAAATTTTCATGATTTTTTATTATTGTTCTGTAAAGACCCTCAAGGAGCAGCGAAATAGGCAAGATCAATTTAGTCAAGAACCAGTTGCTTCTTCTCTTCCTCCGTCTGCCCTGTCGGGCTATCATGGTAATTACATATATATATATATATATTATCTTAAAAATTAGATTTAAAGCCCATTTGTAATGAATTGAGTTGGTAATATGGACATGCCAATAATATACATTGTGTGTCTATTTAATTCTTATTTTTCTATCATCCACATCCACAGGTTCAGTATTATTATCAGAGGAAAGCGAGGGGAATGCAGGAGGAGATACGGCGATTGATATGGGAGGAGATTCCACACTCCGTCATAGACAGTCCCAAGCTCAATCTCAAATGACAATCCAAGATGATCGTTATACGGACTCTTTCATCACTGCCCGTGCTGAAACAATGCAGACAATAGAATCAACCATCGTCGAGTTGGGCGGGATTTTCCGGGATTTGGCGTGGATGGTGAGAGAGCAAGAGGAAACTGTACATCGGATTGATGGGAATGTGGAAGCCACAGAAATAAATGTAGAGGCTGCTCACACGGAACTTCTCAAGTACTTTCGCTCCGTCTCCTCCAATCGATGGCTCATGATCAAAGTCTTTGGACTCCTCATCTTCTTTTTTATAATCTTCCTTGTATTCATGGCTTAGTATAAGACTACCCTCAAGTACATATTTACAATAACAAAATTGTAACATGATTTATTCATCTTTTTTTTTGCCTCTCTTACATCTTGTGTGATATTATTTATTATTGTTGTACATAAACATATATATGCTTAATGAAAGGTTTTGATTTGTACATGTGTATAATGTGTACAACAATGAACAACAAACTCAAAACGCTAAACAGGAACAAATTATGATGAATGATTAGTTCTGGAGTTTGGCAGCTTGTATTAATTCAGTGCAATATTTTTGATACAATACGATAAAGACTTGCGAGTGTAGCAATAAACTAATGTGTAATGTGAATCTCATGGAAATTCAGTATGGACAATAAAAATGATGAGCAATGAAAATATTGAAATGAAAAATGAAGTTGCTTCCGAGGTTTCATTACTTCTTACTATAAGATGGAAATTGTTTTAGATGTCCTTGTTCCTGCGTCGGAGATTCAATTTGCCTGGCAAATTATTTCCAGAAAAAATTGGATAAAAATAAAATGTGGAAAACATTTTATTTTGTTATTTTCTCTTCTCTTTCGCCTATCAAAATATGTTTGACTGATATATAGTAAAATAATTTAGTTGGTGTGTTTTGTTAGTACTTATTTATTTTACGAAAAAAATATTTTAATAGTTAGTCTTGCCTTGATTTAATATCTTGAAGAAAACACATATCTTCTGACTTTTTTCACGTCCCGCATTTTGCAAACTCGTTTCAATTCATTTATCTATTTATAATTTCTGGATGCTGGTGACTTTCTACTGCCTTTTAAATTTAGATTTGATTCAAAATTGGATTGTGAGATTAAGTAAGATAAGAAGTAATAGTACAGGTTTGAATTCAAAGGTACGCTTGACATCAAACCAAAATTTATGTTTTGTTGTTGTGAACTGTGAAGCGAATGAAATTATATTTACAAACAATTCATTAAATGACTCTGCCTAGCATCATAGTTAACTGTTGTATATTTTATATTTTCATTAATACAGGTAGTGAAATGATGGAGGATTTGGATCCTATGAGTTTTGAAAGTGACGATCTCTGGAGAAGCACTCCAGATTTCTCCAGTTTTACACCCCGAGAGTCTCCTTCTTTCTCTCGCCCTGCTCCTCAACCTCAAACTTCCGCTTCCATCAGATCTAAACAAGGGCCTACAGTTGTAAAACCCGGTTCAAGTCATGTCAATAAAAATATAATACCCGCTTCAACTTCCGCTATTTCTCCTCCTCCTCCTTCACCATCACCATCATCTAAAATCGTTCGTTTTATGGTCCGCGAAAAACCAACACCGTCGTCTCTTGAAAATAATAAAAATTCGTCTATTCCCAATTCCGTTTTTGTTTCGAGATCGGGAAGTTCCGGTCAAAGTCCAGGCTCAGTTTCTAGTTCAAAAACTTTGTCAGCTCAAACTCCACCTCCAGTTCTCCTCAAAACAATGAGTGCATTTGAGTTGACTCAACTCGAAGACTATCTCCACTGTGTCAAGTGCTACAAAACGTTTTACAAATTGGAAACGCTTGTGAGTCATTTTAAATCTTGCCCTGGGAAGCCCAATGGAACTTTTGAAGAGTTTCAAAGAAAACGGAAACTGGATACGAATCAATCTCCATCATCGTCTGCTCCCATGTCAAAAGCCATCAAGGTCCAATCAGAAATGCCCATTATGAGCTCTTCTCAGATTCTTAATCAAATTAATATACGGAATAACTCGAAATTAAATAAAACTGCAGTCTCCATTCAACCTAAAACTGCTCTCCCCATTCAAAAAGCCCTAATATCAACAGTTCAATTCAAAAAATCGGAAATTGATAGTCAAATTTTCCCATCGCCACTAGCTGCCAACTTTCTCTCAAATCTGAACAACCCACAATCTCAGAGTTCATCCAATTATAATCCCAGTACTGATAATAGAAATTATAAAACTGTTTCAGCGCCAATCCAAAATAATTTTCAATCTCAACTGGTGAACAAGCGACAGACTCAATTGCTCCCTCCAAAGAGTTCGAATTATGGTTCTTTTGAAGCTAAAAGAACGTACCCCTCGTCCAAAAAACCAGATGAGACTGTGAGTAAAAATTTGTGCCCGTTTCCTTGTAAAATGTGTCCTTTTGTCACAGGTCGACGAGGAGATCTCGTTGAACATTATGAACTAAAACATCCAAATACTTCAGTGTACAAATGCCCGGTGGTGAGTTGTCGGGAGTCATTTTTCACTGAGAGCGAGTGTAAACTGCACTCTTCCCAGCATCATCGTCAGCAACCACAAGACGTTGGCAAAATGAATGCGAGCAGACCGAAAATAACACCAGCAGTAGTAAAATCTACAAGCCATTCTTGTTCTCATTGTGAAAAATGTTTCATTTCTCTCGAGTTCCTTGTGAGTCACGTGAAGAGAGCTCACTCCCGAGCACCCTTGATCCCTTCCATTATCCACCGTCCTTTTAAGTGTTCCATTTTTCCATGTGAAAAAGCTTTCACGACTTCGATGAAACTCAAAACACACGAAAAGATTCACAAGGGCACGCAAATTCACAAGTGTTCGATTTGCGATAAAACTTTCACTTTCAAACAAGTGTACATGGATCATCTGAGAACTCATGGAGCTACTCGGACCGTGACCAAACCAGTGGAACAGAAGGAAAAGCAACAAGAGGAGAAGCAACTTGTCCCTGTTACCGCTTCTATTCCTCCTAGTAATAATAATAGTAAACTGAATACCCGACTGTTAAGAAATCATCGTGTGATTAAAGTCTATCGAGTAAAACCCGGTGCGAAAGCAAATGTCACTGCGACAGCTAGTTCGATGGTCAAATCTATTATGGAAACACAAAATCAAGTTGTAGCGAGCAATGGAAAGTCAACTAAGAACGACAAAGAAGTCGACGAGGTATCATCTTCTAGCCAGATTAAACCCACTGGGGACATTGAGACTCCCAGTCCTAATAACGAGGACAAAGAAGAGAAATCAAATGTGATAGAACCCAACAAATTATCAACAACTGACGAGAGCCAGACCGAACAAATTGAGATAGTGGAGTTAGCAAGCCCAGACAACCCCAGCTCGGAATCAACTGAGATTGAAACTACCGAGGATAAAAATATGGTGGCGGAATCAAGTGAAGTCGAGTCAATTGAAACACCAGCTGTGGAGCCTATGGAAATAGAAGGATAAATGAAAAATTACATTTAACTTTGGATGAGTACAAACTAGAGACAGAGATGGTAAAGAGGCAAAGTGAAACAATAAATAATTATTATTACAATAGGTGTAAGTTATTATTACTTATTTACATGGAATATTTCGATTTTACATAAAAGAGATGAAGGATTGAAAAAATATAAAATACGAAAGTTGATTCAGATTATTTTTTTTTTATAATGTGTAAGTATAAAGTTGAAAGAAAAGTTATTACCTACATAAATACTTCGGAAAATGTCTGACAATGAATATTCCTGTATGTATTTTACCACAATTTATTTTGAATCCTATATATAGAATATATATATTCCTGTTACAATAAAATTATTATTTCAATGTAATTCATCGTGCAAAATCAAGTCTCATTCATTGAAACTACGCAAGTTCCATGCTTAACTTGAGTACAAGATTAGTGTATGTGAGTTACAACATGGTAGATATAAAAAAATTTATTGGGTCTTCATACGAAAAATTTAAATTGTAATTTTGCATTATTGACGCCACATGGGTTTTTCTTGTCAACGGACTATGTCGAATAGGCCTCAACATTAATTATACATGGTTGGCATTATGACAAGCATATTCTGATTCATAATTAAAATATGCAGAAAAAAACATTCAAATGGAAATCTCAATCGAGTGAAATACTTATTCGTTTTTACTCATTTCCGCAACCTATTTTTTAATACATTTTCATTCCCATCACTAAAATATACATAGTATAGGTACTTACTTAAGTATGTACAATCCACAAACACATTATATTGGTTTTTAAAAGACTGCGAAAAAAAAAATCTTGATGGGGAAATGAACCTACGCAGAGACAATACAAAAATAATGGAATTTAATTCCCAGGTAAACGTTAATCACTAAGTTTTTGCTGTAAAAATATTTTTTTATATATGTGTGTCTGTGCTGAGGATTTTTACGACGAGATATCACTTCCGGTTTAGAGTCCATTCAGGGTTTCTGGTGAGAAATTGCGTGTTTAACATGTCAGTTGGACCACAATAGCGTTTGCCAAAATTTTCCAGTTGACCATTAACACATACACATTTGATTCTTTTGTTTTTATTTGTTTGGTTTTGTTTTGACGTAAATGAGAAATGTGAGTATACTCTATATATAATTTTTTAATGAGAAACTGTGTGACAATGTTTAATTTGATTTGATTAAATAGAGGAAATCCCGGACTATTAAATGTCATGACTGTTAAATTTTAAATGGTCAAATGGTCGTTAACTGGACGCTTTTGTACAGTATATATGTTTAATGCAAAATTGTGGATTTAGAAAGTTGGAATTTTGTGAATGAATGAAAGTGTGTAAGAGATGATAAATAAGAGTTGAGATTGTTCGTTGATCAGTCCCTGTTTTGAGATAGTCGACGAAACGTCGCGTTGCCTGAAAATGAATTTTCGGCCATCTTTTTCCATCGCATTCACTCTCCTCCTCTGCACCTCGGTAAACAAATTATAAAACCAAATTACTCACTGAGAAATTCCAGTGTAAAAATACTAAACGTGGGTTCCCCGTGAAATTTTATCCCAAAAAATCTCGTCAAATATACTTATACACGTATACACATGAGAGAATTGCGTGGAACATTTTAAGGAATTGGACACAGAAAAAAAGTACCCATAGTGTTTGTTATTTTTTCAGTTTGTATTGGGGCAGGAGGAGACGCAATGTCGTGGATTTGACATAAATCTCACTGTAGAGCAGAGAAGTCAGATCACAGATTGTTTAAAAGAATCCGGTATTTCCACAATCTGGAAAATCCCCGCAGAAAAACTCGCCGTAAGTCCATCACAAATTATTCCACAGCAAGCAGAACACTTCCGTTTTACTTGTCCCCATATGCATTCACGAATTTTTCTCTCTCTGATTTGGATTTCAGTGTTTCGGTGTTTGTGTTCTCGAGAAGAAGAAATTGGTAAGAGTTTTGACTTTCAATATAAAAAAAACCGTCGCAACATTTTTACGGGATTCTTTTTACATTCTAATAACAAAATTCGGGTTTTGATTGTATATGTATATAGATGACAGCCGAAGGAAAATTGGACAAACCCAAGATTTTGGACTACATTGAGCTTATCATGAAACCAGATGAGGTGAAAGTTCTACTCAAAGACGGAATCTCCAAATGCATGGAAGAACATGGTAAATTGATTTCTTTCTGAATTAATGATGAGTATATAAGCATCGCTGACGTGGCGGAAACTTGACAAATCTCATATCATAATATGTACATGTGTATTTTATTTACAGGTGACAAAGTGAAGGGATTGGAAGATCCAACTTGTATGACCTTCATGGAAGTCGGTCAATGCGTTCATGATGTTTTCCTTGATGTCAGTTCATAACCATTTTAATTAAAGTTATAATTACTTTTTTTTACTATAGACGGTTTTAAAACTGTGTTAAATAATATTGCATTTCTCTCCTGTTCTGTTTATACAGATCTGCATTGAAGACTAAAAACTCAAAAAAAAAACGGACGGATTCTCTCGGTGGTCTCTCACTCTCTCAATGTCTCTAGTTGATTGTTGTCAGATGTCTTTGTGATCGCAATTAAAAAAGTACTAATTATTATTTAAGTTGATATATTTTTAGGAGTCTCTCACACTGTTAAATGTTTGTCATTGAAAATGTTAAAGTTTATATTAAAATGCAATTTCAAAAAATCAAATTCACGAGAGATTCTAAAAACTCCATACTTTTCTCTTTTTTTCGTAAATTCCCATCTTTCACTTTTTCATTTCCGCATCCCAATACAAAAAAATTCAGTTCAATCTAACTCAAACCATCTACTAAGCGTTGCACAACAACTATTTCACGTTTTT